>PVKA01025086.1:0-33378 GCA_004027165.1 Ctenomys sociabilis
AAAAAAAAAAAAAAAAAGAAAAAAGAAAAAAAAGAATAGGTAAAGAAGAAGTTAAATTATCACTATTTGCAGGCGACATGATACTTTACTTGGAAGACCCCAAAAACTTCCACCAAGAAACTACTAGAACTGATAGGGAAATTCAGTAGCATAGCAGGATACAAAATCAATACGCAAAAGTCAATAGCATTCCTCTACACAGATAACAAACACACTGAAAGGGAAACAATAGAAACAATACCTTTCACAATAGCACCGCGGAAAATGAAATACCTTGGGATTCACTTAACCAAGGCCAAGATCTTTTCACAGAAAATTACAACACCCTAAGAAAAGAGATTATAGAGGATTTCAGAAAATGGAAAGATATTCCATGCTCCTGGATAAGAAGAGCCAACATCGTGAAGATGGCCATACTCCCAAAATAGCTGTACAGATTTAATGCAATCCCTATCAAACTGCCACCCACATACCTCCTAGATATAGAGAAATCAATCCTAAAATTTATTTGGAACCACAAACGACCTAGAATAGCAAAGGCAATCTTGGCCAATAAAGACAAGGCAGGAGGCATCACAATTCCTGATTTGAAATTATACTACAAAGCCACTGTGAATCATGGACTATTGAGCTAGCTGCGGACACACAGGTAAGTTTAACACTGGCAAGTTTAAATGCTCGTTGAAAGATGCCATTTGGAGAACAACAGCTTCAAAAAGATACTGCCAGAAGAGAAAAGGGGACTTTAAAGAGCCCATCCTAGTAAACAGCAAGCCACTTGAAGCTCACAGATCTGGCTGCTGAGGAAAAGTTACTTCTATTGTGAACTCCTATTGTGTTTCTCTCACTGAGTGCTGTGAGAAAGGCACACACCCTTTCAGGTTCTCCACCTTTCAAACAAAAGGCAGAATTAAACCTTTGAAAGTTTCCCAGTGTTATCTACCATTAGCCTCACTTCCTGTCAAATAGTTACTGGAGCTTTTAATCTGCTACAAAAAGGTGAACACAAAACTCAAATGCATGCACTCAAACTGACCTCTTATCTGAATGGACAGATACGAAAGTATATAGCTCAGAATATATTAGAGTAAAAAGCAAAAAATGAAGCAAGCCTGGAAAAAAAGCCTTCAGACACACAACCAAATGTGTTTGTCAAGAATTTGAATCTGGGCTCATCCTGTTTTGAGAGAGACACATGTGTTTGGCCCCTGCAGCTGGTCAAGATCTGAGGAAAGGGTTATGTAAGAGTTTTCTCACTTACAGAGCAGCTTCAGTCCCCTTCAGAAAGGGAACTCTTAAGATTTTTGCATTCTCTTTGATTCTTGACCTCCAAGCCAAGTCCTACAAGGGACCATGACTGGAGGACCAGACAGCCCCACAAGGAGAAGCCTCCCAAGTAAATTCATCTCAAAATAAACCCAGCTTTCATTTCCTAAAAGAAAATATCAAGAACAATGGACGTTTTGGGATGGTTCTCATCATTATTCACCACAACTTCCCAACAGTAAACTCTCTCTGTGTCTAACAGTAGTGGCAAACACAAGCATGGGAAAGAGGAAAGGAGCACAGTGGGTGGGTTCAGAGTCTCCAAGGTAAGAGATGCTTGGAAAGTTTTCCAAACTCCCCAACCACAGAAAAAAGAAGAGGTTTAGCAGACAGTTCCTGTGTGTTGAATCACTGGGGTCACCAAGAGCTACTGCCCTGCTCTGGTGTTGATGGTATCTAAGAAAGAAGGGACTAAAGTAAATAATATAAGGGTTGTGCTGTGTGCTTTCCAATTCTAACCTGACTGACTGATGCTCTTGAAATAAGAGACTAGGGAGTGAAGAAGTTGACTGGGGAAGCAGGTATGACATTCTCAATTACAAGATCCTGGACACATGCGTAGAACAGTTTGCAGAAGCCCAGCCCATGGACTTCTCGAGAGAACTTGAGCAGATTTTCAACAGAAGGCCCAGACTTGAGACATGGGACCCTAGCCCCACCTCTCAGGACCCGTATGTAGAAGTTCTCATGAGCTTTCTAGAGATGTGTGCAATATAAATGACACACTGAGGCCATTTAGAGATTACTAGTGCAACTGTCCATGAGAGCCCACACTGTATTTTCAGGATGCAACACGTACTTTCATTTTCTCTTTTACTTCTTTGTTCTCTTTACTCAGCCTATGCTTTCTCTACAGAGCCAGTTTCTCCCCTACTTTTCATTTTTACATTCTTGAGTAGACTTTCTTACTGTTTATTGCTCATTGTATCCAGTTCTTTGTTCCAAACGGGAAGAACATGGTATCTAACACAGAGGGAAAGGCAAGCAACCCAGAACCTGGTCACATTTAGTCAGTGAGCCACATGTAGAAGCTAGCTACACAATAACACTCTGATATACAATGTTAAGGAAAGGAACTCTGGACTCTGGTCAGCACTGTCCAACTCCAAGGATAATAGCCTCAAATATATTGTCATAAGACATTTCATTTTTTAATGTCAATTGTATGATCTATCAATGGGTACAGCATTGCTGTTAACTATCCAAGTTATCCAAAGTAACTTGAACTTTGGATAAAAATATAAACAAAGCAGTATAAGAAAGCAGGATAGCTAAAGCCAAGACACTTTCCATGTTCCCTTTTATAAAAGTTCTCTGTTTTAAACCTTTTCACTAAAATGACATAAGCCCCTTCAAGAAAATGCTTTTTCTATACCTTTATCAGTCCTATTTTTCTGTGTAGTTCATCAACTCTAACACAAAGATGCTCAATTTAAAAAATTAATAAACAGCTCAAATAGCTAAGAAACACAATACAATGCACATGTATCACTTTAGAGCACGAAGAAACCTTACATTGTTCAGCAAAATGCCTCATTCTACAAATGAGAAAAAAACCTTGCGGTATCAAGGTGTAAAATATAACATTTTCTATAAATGAAGGTGACCTAGTTTGTCGATGACAGAATATCTATTCTGGCCTGATCTTGTTCATACCACTTTCAAAATGTAGTACCTTGTTTAAAATGCCAGATTTAAAAGGAGAGTTGATGTTTCAAATTGTGTCCAGAACAGTGGAAGGTCTTGAGCAATTTTACCAAGACAAATAGTTCATGAACCAGGATTGTAAGATCTAAAAATGAAGGGACATGGTTTTTGTCTGCAAACAGCTGGAAGCTCATTCTGTATCTTAGTTTCTCTTCTCTCATTGCTGGGACAAATATGCAACACTCAAAAAAGCAGGAAGGACAGGTTTATTTAGATCACAGTTGCTAGAGGTTTCAGTCCACACTCAGCTGGCTGCAAGGCAAAGCAGCACATGGCAGAGAGCCACCTTTCATGGCAGCGGCAAAGAGCACAGAGAGCGAAGGGGATAGCAGCAGAACAGTGCTGCAGAAAGTCTGTCGCCCTTAAACTGCATTCAGGCTATCTACCCCAGGCTGTAAGCAGTACTCACACCCATAATCCCAGTAGCACTTAGATTTATAATCCCAGTGGATCATGAGTTAATCACAGACTCTTAAAATCCACTCCACACTATGTGAGGCTTTGGGGGACAACTAGGCACAAACCATAACACTATCTAAGAGCAGCTAAGCTTATCATTGCTAAGAATAATACACACAATATCAACAGCTGATATTGAGCTGCTGATATCAGAAGAGATGTTCGCCTGAAGCAATGACCTTCCTTTTCCTAAACATGTTCAGGTAGAAGCTGGAGGCCACAAGTCAGAACTACATGACTAAAAGCAAAGCCAGGCCTATTGTAGGAGCCTTGACTATTCCATGATCAGCTCTAACAACCCATAAGGGTAGATGTCATCCTCACTTTACTCTTAGCCGACTTAGATCCAAAGGCCAAGTAGCCTAGCTGAGGTGCCTTGCCTGACCACAAGGAAAGTCTGCAGAATTTCAAAGATCATTAAAATAGCCGAGCTACAGGGGGACCATAATAACCCCTGGTTCTTCTTACCAGTCTCACCAAGACTGGGTATTTGGAGTTAAACCTAAACAGAAAGTAAATTCCATGTAATTCAAAGTACTAGTACTTGACCAAGAGTTAATAGATCCAGAAAGGAGACTGAAAAAACAAGTGGCAAGCTCAGCTCAGTATTCAAACTCACGTCTCAGAGATTCCAAAATCCGACATCAACTATTCTCTTGGATGGCTATAAGCAGGTCTCGTCCTTTTAATTTTTGTTGGCTCTATGGTTTTTTTAGTTTTGAGATTACTGTGTAGGACAAAAAAAAAAAATTTAATGCAATAAATAACCCTCCTCCAGAAAGAAGTAGAGAAAAATTGCCCCAAAAGTATAATACTTTTTTAAAAATCTCAATTTTATATTTGATTCAATTTTGTATTGTGAACAGAGAGATCTGCTTCTTATAGGAGTCCGATAAAACTCAGGTCCTGCAAAGCAAGAATTGATTTTGTTACAGCTTCATCCATCCACCATTTTTCCATATGCCAGGTTTTCAAATTAAGCCTGGAAAACATGCCAAGGAACCACTCTTGTCTATGTTTACAGACTTAAATTTAATCCCCTTATTAATAAAGTTTTACTAATAACATTATGAGATTTCTCCTCCCTGGACTTAAAGTACTGTAAAATAAACTTCACTCACAGCTACTGGTATTGACTCACACTTGAGTCAGCCCAGAGGGACAGAGAGGCTTCCATAGCAATTACTTTTTCTAAGGATTCCACTTTTTCTGGATGAAGGACTTATTTTAATACTAAAAAGAAGTCATTTACAGATTAGCACTTGATTTTATCATAACAACACGAACAACTTAGCTTTTCTTAAAGACTTGCTTAACGCATAGATAATGTCTTACTCTGTCTCTAATTATACTTAAATCTCTCCATACAGCTTTCAAGTAATCCTTGTATAGAAATAGGATGGTATCACTTTCTATGTCCTTCTTCAAATGACACAGAAACCCAGAAATTAAATGTTTGAGCCAAGGTCATCTTTGAAAACTTAATGAATGGTTTGGGTGTACACATAATACACAGACATAGACTCTTATAAACATTCCCTGATGCAGTATTATTATAAGCAGCTAAGTTAGATAGAAATTAATATATAGTCAGAGAGGGATTGGGCTTCAAAGGAAGTCAGCAGAATAAAGATATCAGAATTATAAATGGAGGCATATTTGAAGAAAGCCAAGCCTCAAAATAAAAATGCAATAGCCAGGCCTATACACCTCCCAATAGATTGAGATATACTCTAATTGATATCAACTGGCCCGCTGGAGTTCAGATAGATATTAGTTTATATCTAGGTGAATGACCAGAACCTCTGGACCCATCTCTTCCCAACAATGCCTTTGCTCTTTCCAGGTACACTTACTACAGGACCTGCACCCCTATTGGACCAATGTTACCTAAGTGGCTGTATTTGTAATCCCATAGGTTGACGCCAGTTGGACTTATGTTGTGCCCATACTGTGACTTTGCTGTATAAAATACCCCTGACAGAGGGCTTTGATGGAGACCCACTTCCATAATCCCTCCTGTCTCCGGAGCCCAGTACACCTGTCATACTCTTAAGCCTTCATTCAGAGGACATGAACTTGGCATATCTGATATCTAGCAGGTCCAGCGTTATATTTACCCCCTATTTCAGAATCAGGAATATTTCTTCCTACAGATACAGAAGGAAAAATCCTAAGCTGAGTTTCCACTTTCTGACACTAAGTATAAGCTGTTAGCTCCACCTTTTCCCTCAAAAAAAAGTAAACGTAAAAAGGATAGAATAGAAAATATATAGCCATAGACTTCTGTAAGTCATACAAGTGTAGAATTTTTTCTAAGTGCAGTAGACAGCTAATCCATGGTTTAAATAAAGGACACGTGGCTATGCACTGGAAGTCAAAGTTCAACAAAGTCTGTCAGTGTCCTCCTCTACTCCAGGCTAAACCATGAGACAATCTTTTCTCCGGGCCCGTGACATCCCCAAGATACCTCTGTGTACATGACTTTCTGGCTTGATAATATAAAATATTCCAGATGAGGCAAATCTATTATCAAGCCTTTCCTCTATACATGATGTAAGAAATCATAATCATAATCAGAGTGGAGAGAACCATTTTCTGTAGTTATTTATTTACATGAATCAAGTCTTTTATATACCACCATATGATAAAAATACTACGTAGTCCAGATAGCCCAGCAGACTAAAGCATCTGCTTAGACAGAGCGCAGGGGCCAGGTTTCTTCCCTGGCACCACAAGCCATGCTGCCTCCCATATCCTCTAGCCATGCTGCGAAGGTGATTGAGACAGGGCGTAGTGGTGTGCACCTGTAATCCCAGCATTAGGAAGGCTGAAAACAAAAGGATCACTAAGAATCTGATCTACATAGTGAGAACCTATAGGTCCTGCACTAAATACATCAAAAAAAGAAAGAAATACCTGCTATGTGCTGGTAAAACCCCACGGAACTATATGGTTAATCTATATAGTTAGTTGCCCTTTTAAGAAAAATAATATAATCTACATAATGTTTTCACAAAGCTCTGTTTATAGGTGGAAGTCTTAAATTTGTTCGTGAACTCCAGGAAAGGAGCTTTTATCCTAACGAGTTTTGTCTTAATATAATTTCTAAGTACCACGCCATATTTTCTCCACAAAATAAGGATAATACTTTCAGACATATATAATTTACCTGTTTCCAACTCTAAAAGTAACTTAGGTTTATATTGTGAAATTACTTTTCTGTGGCTGGGGAGATAGCTTAGTAGAATAAGTGCTTGCCTAGCAAACACAAGGGCCTGAGTTCAATCCCCAGTTCTGCAAAAGAAAGAAATTACTTTTCCATGACAACTTTTCTTTAATTTTATGAAACATTCCTTCTTCCCATGTATAATTCTACACAGTATGGACTGCAGGTTGCTTGTAAGATCTTTATATGAACAAAGTAAGTAGCAGGAGTCCCTCTCTGTCGTTAGCATGATCGATTATGTATGTTAAACTGTGTACTTCAAGAACTCAAATCTTTCTTCTGGCCAACTGCATCATCCATGATAATCAATGGCAAATGGTTTCAAATATTAAAATATGTATTTACATACTCACGTACAGAGTCTGTCAAAAAATATATGCAAACTCTAGCAGTTCACCATACTAATAAATATCTGGAAGCTGAAGGCTACTGCTTTGATCACCTCTTGTAACTGTAGAGACCAAAAATAACTTGAATTAATCTCATGATGTCTCAATAAATTGCAGCTGTTTGGGATCTCACATATCCTCTATACCAAAGAACCCTGAAAAGTCCAGCAAGGCGGTCAGCATCATAACAAAGACCTGAAGATGATAAGTCATCGAATCCCCTGTTAGGCTGCAGTAAGGTCTGGCCCTTCCATTGCAAAAGATAACACAGTGTGCCCAAGTTACAACAGGGAGATGGAAGGACAACGTGAAAGTTATAGAATACTCTTAATTATTATTCTTGTCCTCACTTATTTTAGTATTGGAAATTGAACCGACATCCTTTTGTGTTTTATATTTGAAACAAGGTCTCACTAAGTTGCCCAGATTGGTCTTAAACTTGTGAATCTTCTGCCACAGCCTGCCAAGTGGCTGAGATTATAGGCATGCACCACTGAGCCTAGCTATCATCAGTTACTCATAGTTACTACTTCATTATGCTTCTATTAAACCTTGTCTATTAGTGCATTACTTGAAAAAGAAAATTTATAACTCAATGATAAGATGGAAACATTTCTTTATTTTTAAAAATAACAAAGGCCCCAGTTCTACAAAAAAAAAAAAAAAAAAAAAAAAAAAAAAAAAAAAAAAAAAAAAAAAAAGGCGGGGGACCATCTTAAGAACAAGACATCAAGACAAAAAGAATGTCTGGACCATAAAAGAAACCTGATTTGACCTATTTCAGAAAAGACAAGACACTCTGTCATGCTCAAATTTTGAAAGACACGAAATAAATCTTAGCAGTAGAGGACAAGAAAGAAGAGATGAAATAGAAGCTGGTTAGTTCTTAATGTAGTTTTCACTTAAAAAAATAAATAAGTGAACTTAATTGGAAACTGCTTTTTGCCTGGAACTGCATAGCTTATAAGGCTCATTTCTTTATTAAAAAGTAATTAACTATGTCTTTGCATAGAGGACACAGAAGTCTGCTCAACTTCTGGCCTGGATATATTAAAATTTTACTCCTAGACCAGCAGAACTTAAGCTATAAATCAAAACATCTAATCTTTTTTTTTTTTTTTTTTTTTTTTTTTTTTAGTGTATTTGGTACAGGGTCTCACTACGCAGCTCAGACTCCTAGTGATCCTCCTTTTCTCAGCCTCCCCTGTGCTGGGATTACAGGTGTGTGCCATCACACTCGGTCTCCGTGGCCGGCTCAGCACCCCCCATGGGTCGGGCCAGCATGGCATGTGATGTGGGGAATCGAACCCTGGTCCCTGTGTTTGCCTAAGCAGAGACTTAGTCCACTGATCTATCTCACTGACCCAGAATGTTTAATTTTAGCATCATATGCATAATCCAGTCATCAAGGAAAAAATGTGATTTGTACTATCCCTGAAGAGTACAATTTAACTATGAATTTTCAAAACAGAAAAATGTTTAAAGCAACTTTTATCAAGTAAAATTTTTTGATAAGTATTTAGTTTAGGGGCCGGAGAGATGGCTCAGTAGAATAAGCACTTGCCTGGCAAGTGCAAGGTCCTGAGTTTTATCCCCTGTTCTGAAAAAAAAAAAAAAAGTATTTAGTTTATTATGATGATAACCCTAACATGAATGAATTACATGCGTACATTTTCTCAGAAGGCAGGAAAATTTGTTCCATAGGCTAAATCTCTCAAGAAAATTGAAAAATAAACAGCTGCTTTGAAATATTTTGAGAGCCTCCCTAAATCAATTAACTCTTTTTTTTTTTCTCACTCTCTCTTCAGGTGCTGGGATCCCACCCCAGGTCAATCCCACACTGAGCAGTTCCTTCCCACTGAGCTACAGTCCCAACCTTTAACATATTCTACTTCTTCTATTTAACAAGGTGCTTAACCTGACAACAGAAATAATAACTAAAAGACAAAGCTGCTAGAAATACAAAAGCAACAGATGTCTCAGGGAGAAAAATTAAAAGGAAGTATTTTGGAAACATCGTAAAGATGGTGTTACATTTTCAAGAGCATCACAGAGCCAAATTCAAAGCTGGTCTTCTAGAAATTAATTACATTTTCTTAGCAATTTGGACAAAAATCCAGATGAGCTGTTTCCAAGAGGATGGCAGTGTCTCTGGGAAGGCGTCATTGTCACCATGCTGCACTTCCTACTGCCCCAGCTGCTGAACACAGAGCCGCTTCTCCACTGCACTTTATAATAAACACATCAGGCCAGGGAGATGGCTCAGTCGAATAAATGCCTGCTTGGCAAGCACAAGGTCCTGAGTTCAATCCCTGGAACAGTTAAAAAAAAAAAAAAAAAAAAAAAAAAACTGAGATCTATAATAAACACATCACATCGGGGCCAGCCAAATAGCTCAAGGGATTAAAGCGTCTGCTTAGGCAGACACCTGCCCTGCCCCTCCCACCGCCAGGGGGTGCTGAGCTGGCGATTGAGCCTGGACAGGGTGGTGCGCGCCCGTAATCTCAGCACTTGGGAGGCTGTAAACAGGAGGATCACTGTGAGTCCGATAGACGAAGTGAGACCCTGCGTAGACTCTGCCCTAAATATAAATAAAATTAACACATCTCAAAACACATTATTCATTACCATTTCTCCCAAGTACTTATCCAAAGACGTATACCTAGAATGACTTTGAAAGAATTTCTAATATTTAAAGATAATATGACCCCAACTTTTGAGGGGTTAGAAGAGTTAGATTTCACCTGTGTGAATACAAAAAGAGAATGTATTTTTAATAATAAACTAGACTTTTAGGTCTGGGGAGATAGCTCAATGCTCTAAGTCCCTGCCCGGAAAGCGCAAGGACCGGACTGAGTTTGGCCCCCCAGGATAATATGGCATGCTGGCCTCAGAATCATGGGCATGACATGCCAGCCCCAAAACCTGGTGTGGTGGCTCATGCCTGCAATTCCAGGGCTCGGGAAGCTGTGACAGGAAGATCACTAGGATCTGACCTGCCTAGTAAGACCCTGTATCAAAGAATTAAATTAAATTAATAATAATAAACTACTCTTGAAAATAATTATTCACAAGCTGTACTATCACAGTCCCAGGTACCTTAGGAGGTAAGGAAGGAATAGTCACAGAGGAGGGAGGTACAGATGCTAAGGACACAGGGCTTCCTTCTTGTTTTGTGTCACCCTACAATTCCCTGCTTTTATACAGGGATTTCATGTCCCATTTTACCAGAGAACAAAATTTTACTTTAGAACAAAATCAGTTTCTAAGAAAATCTCAGTGGCTTTGTATATCACCAGGTAAGCTCTCTAGGATAAAGAGAACTAAATGAAGTGCTAGCGAAAGAAGAAATAAACACAAATAGAAAGGCTTATTAAATGCATGCGAATTTAAAAAAAAAAAAAAAAAAGTCTGAAAGAACCAGAGTAGGTGCACCGTAGCAATCTCTCTCAGGCTTTCATTAGAGTAAGTCTTTTAAAAATTTAGTGGTTGAGTTATGCAATCCTTTATTACTCTCAACCTGGAGAACATACAACCAAGACACAGCTGTGATGATGAATTTTCTTTTTCTTTCTGAGACAGGGTCTCACTATGCAGTTCAGGCTGGCCTTGAGCTCAGTGGTGATTGATTTCAGGTATGAACTCTAGTGGGCTGAATGGTGCACAGTATCAAGGTTTATATCTAGATGTCTTCAAAAGTCTCGTGCACTCATAGGTAAGACTTTTGGAAGATGGAAGCTAGGGTCGCTCTACTTGATTTGTTAGGAGTTAGGATCCAGTTAGAAGAGGCCTGTGGCCAAGGTAATAACCTAAGTAGATTATAGAAGTCAGGGGCCGGGGAGATGGCTCAGTGGAATAAGCACTTCCCTAGCAAGCACAAGGGCCTGAGTTCAAACCCTAGTTCTGAAAAAAAAAAAAAAAAAAAAAAAAAAGTCTTAGGCATCAAATGAAGATTTGAAAGCCCTGGAGATGGCAGGGCTTCCTATCCCCTCCTCACCTGTGGCATAGTGAGTCTGGGTGTCATGTCAGTTTTCTGCTCACTGATTTCCGAGAAACAAGATTCAACCCATGGAAGATCAATCACATGTCGATCCTTGGCATCCTTGGGGCTTGGTTCTAGGACTCCTAAAGATGTCAAATCTGTGAGCATTTAAGTCTTTTATATAAAATGGCATAATAACTTGTCTAAGTCTAAACTCTAAGTCCTCTCCCAGGTACTTATAATGCCCAATAGAATCTGAACGCTAGGTAAGTAGCTGTTGTATGTATAATGTAGAGAATAATGACAGCAAGGAATCAGTACACTTTGGGCACAGTTGCAATTTTGCTTTCATATATTTTTTATCCACCATTGCTTGAACACAGTCTGTTTGAAATCCACAGATATGAAAAGCCAATTATTTAAGACATCTATTATCCCTGGCATCAATGGCTACCAAGTCATCCTCATGCCCTAAGATTGGTAAGTGATATCTGAAACAAGAGGCACACAGCAGGGCCCTTCTCCAAAAACCACTCCGAGTTGTGCTCTTTACATAAATTTTCTTTGTTTCATACCTCATTTAGAGACTGACGCCAACCAGTCACCCTGGCCAGGCCTAATAATCAGAGTAGAATGAGTAAGTCAATAGTAATTAAGTACAAGTTGGACACAAGGAAAGTTAACCACTCCTGAGGCCTCCCTCTTGGGAATCAGATCCTCTATTTGAGAAAATAAGAACAGAATGCACATGCGTCAACTTAACATCAGGCAGGATCCCATAAGGTTAAAAAACTGAGCTACCAGTCCACTTCTCCACTGTGGACATGCAGTAATAATCCAGTCAACAGAAGAACAAGGCCCCAAAGTAAGAGGGACACAGAGGTGAGAAAGGTTAAGTACCTTCCTCAAAGTCACCTAGTTTTAAAATTTAAAAAGCAATGGCATCTAATTATTTTTAATCATGTTTGAGAAAGAAAAAGTAGGGATGAGCAGGAAGTGTTTAACATAGTAATTTTTCTTTATAATTAGCTTATGTCCCCATTCCTTTATCCAAAATTTAGTGGGGCATTAACCATGGCTCTTCTTTCTTTCAATCTTTCATTTTTTATTGGGGAATGTTTACAATAGATAATGTTTGTTGTAAAGATTAGAATTAGCTCTGTCAAAAAAGGCCTGGGCTCAGGATGCTTTCCAAGCATTTTATTTTTTTTCTAATAATTTTATTGAAAAACAAATAATAATGAGACAGTTTCAAAACCAATTAGTAGGACAGTTTCAATAATAAATACATTGCATATTGTTGTCTTAGTGGTTATTCATTGTACAAGATGCAGACATGATATCCTATCCACAAACACTATTAGAACAAATATTTTCATTCATTGAATTAAGAGAATGTAGCTGTATATCTATCCTATTTTGAATATACAGATACAAAATGGTCATTTATTTGTATCCCCTTTTTTTGGTTTAGTTTTTTCTTCTAATTACTTTTCTGAGCATTTTAAATCTTGCGGTCATTTTTAATGGATCAGTCAAATACCTGATGCCAGTGTGTAAGAGAGGGACACAAGTAAAATATTAACTTTGAGGTTTATCAAATGGAGGATTTGGAGGTTCATAATCCTCCTGTCTAAGATAGAAAACACTAGTTTCCACTGCATAACAATACACTCAAAGGAAAACCACATTAAAGGGAAGATTGGTGATCAGAAAGTTTTAAGCTTCCAGAGACTTTCAGAAAACATTCACCCTTGTCTCTCTGCTTCTGTAGGCAAACAATTCAGAACAAATAGCTGGTTCTTTTTCTCTTTAAGGTCACCAGAGAAAGAAACTAAGTAAGTCTGTTGAACATTGAGTTTTAGTGTCTGATCCCTCTTCAGCCCTGAAGATCTGAACTCAATTCAACCAGAATCTCTCCTGTCTCTGTGTAAGCCCTTTTCATACTAACTGACAAAAATCATGCTCGCTTTTATCCAACCATAATGCTTGCAGGATGGTCATTGTCCTCCTCCACCTCATCCAAAGGCCCAGTTCCATCATTTCCATTTGTTTCTCGGGCATCATTTCCCAGCTCATGACTCATTGTTTTCACTCTTTCTTGAATTTTCTTTCTTGCTGTATCTTTTTTCACAAGAGATCATAATGAGGAAAATTATCTTATTACCTCAGAAAATTAACCTTTTCATTTAACTTGCTGAATTCTTTCTCTACTCCATCCAAATGTAGCAAAATAATTATTTAACCCTGAGGTTGTACTCCCTGGGAAGTTTTGAGTTGAATAATTAGCTGTTAAGTTACTCATGTGCAGAAAGATAAAAAATGTTTGAGAATGTCTCTTTAATGTGTTTGCCTCCGCTTTTTCACATGTTAATAATGGTAACACCTTGAGACTCTGAAACAATACTGAAGCCATTACAGGTGCATAAAGATGAGGTGCTAAAATTAAATTCTTGCTTTAGATCTAGGATCTTTGTAATGAACACACTTTTTTTTCCCAAAAGAAATAAACACTGAGTTCAATACAAAAATGAAAGAATTGAAGCTAAAGATGTTCAACTGCTGTTTAACACTTACTATCTTTGCAATGGAAAGTCAGGTCACAGGGTGAGTCCTGGCTTTAGTGGTAAGTACAAAGTATTGTCACAGAAGTGACAGGAACTCTTGGGCTACATGTAGGAGCCTTGGCTTAAAGGCTCTGATTAGATGGACGAAGTACCTTTCAGGTGGAGTTAGACAACAAAAGGAAAACAGCATTCAATAATTCTGTGCCCCAAAGGACCACTCAAGCAATGGAGTAGAGAGGCTCCGGCATTTCTCAAAACAAGCTTAATTAAAGTTTCTTTCTAAGTCTCGTCCAGTTTTTGTGGGTTGGTGGGTGGGGAAATGAAAAGCTCGGTTTTTATGAAACCTGAAATCTGTTTCTTTTCTCTTTCACTTGGGGATTCAAAGGGAAATAGTTGTTTTCTTATAGCTTCCTCTCTGCTTCTAGCACACCTAGCTCTCATTGGATCATTTTTCCACTTGTAAAAACCTCTTCTTTGACTGATGGCTTTTGCTTAATGCTTAATCTATGTTTTTTCCTCAGAATTGAATGGTATTGCTTCCACCATCCTCTGCTCTGATACAGTAAATCACATTTTCCTTCATCTCCCTAATGCAGTGAAGAGATGTCAGAGTTATCTCTCAGAAGTGACAAATTTCTCCTGAGAATGATACAACTGACCTCAGTCAAGAAAATGCCTCAAAACTGTTTTTAAGGATCCCTCTGCAATATTCAAAGAGTTCAGAACTTAAATAAGAATTTGGCCCTTTTAAAGAAAAAGCAGACATAAGGAAGGAAGCCAGGCTCTAAATCTCAAGAGTGCACGTAGGTGACCTATGGCCTTGTCATGCAAAGAACTCTGGGAAGAGCACCAACCTGGGAGAAGCAAGACAGCCTGCAGAAATAGCTAAGGCCACTCTGATATGCACCCAGATTGAAAGCCAAACTGATTGCAGGAGAAACAGTGTGTTGGGGAAACTTGTTTGCCTTTTCACTAAGAAACACCAAAAGCTTGAAGTAGAAGCTATCCAGACAAAGCTCCACCCACCCACACCCACGGTGATGGAGTCTACCTGAGACTCCAGCACCATGTGCCTTTGAGCTTGGCCATTTGAGAAATGAAAATTGAAACAACACTAGATTCCATCTCACCCCAAACAGAATGACTATCACCAAGAAATGCTGGAGGGGCTGTGGGGAAAAAGAAACCATTCTCCACTGTTGGAGGGAGTATAGGCTGGTATACCTACTATGGAAATTAGTGTGGAGGTTCCTCAAAAAACAGGATCAGAGGTCTCATTCAACCCAGCTATTCCCTTCCTGGGTATTTTTCTCGAAGAACTGAAAACATCACACCACTGCAATAAATGTGCACACATGTTTATAGTAGCACAATTTGTCATAGCTAAATCTTGAAAACAACCCAAATGCCCGTCAACTGAAAAGGGAATTAAAAAAAAAGAAGGTGGCATTTTTAGACAACATAGTACTTCTCAGCTATAAAACAGATAAACTCAAGGCTTTTGTGGTTAAACGGATGCAACTAGAGACTTATTCGTAAGTGAAATAAATCAGGTCCACAGGTGCAAGCATCATATTGTCTCCCTAGTGTAAGAACCTGAAGGAATAAATAACAATCTGAAAGTTACAATAGATACTGTGAAAAGAAAATTTGTCAGAAGGGAAGGAACAACTGGAATGAGGAACAGGACGAACGAAAGAAGGGAGAAAGAAGCTGGGCGTGGTGGCGCAGGCCTGTAATCCCAGCACTCGGGAGGCTGAGGCAGGAGGATTGTTGTGAGTTCGAGACCAGCCTGAGCTACAAAGTGAGCTTAAGGCCAGCCTGAGCTGCACAGTGAGTCCCTGTCTCAAAAAGACAAAAAAAAAAAAAAAAAAAAAAAAAGGGAAAAAGAAATATCAATGGACACATACAGGATTGCTTGGATAATTGTTCTGATTTCTGCTGGTCTACTGAAGGGAGAGGTGAATGCTTAAATTTTCTTACTTATTTTTCTCTTTTCTCTCTCTCCCTTTTCTAATTTTTATAGTACTTTCTGACCAATTGTGCAACATGTATGTGGTAACCTGCACAGCTAATTGGAAGACAACGTGCAATACAGCAACCATGGTTGAATTTCTGTTATCTTGTTTAGTGAAATTCTAAACATCATTTCTAATGTTTTTCTCTACATTTATTCTCTTTGAAAAATAAATTTTAGATAGGAACTGGGAAGTCGGGGAGTGCGGCTGTCTTCAAAACCCTCACGCTGTCGTCGAGGTATCGCCAAGGTTCTAGGGAGGGATCCTCCTCCTGCGTGTGAGAGTCCGGAGCCATCTCTTGCGGGTGAAGGAGACCAGATACCTTTAAAGCGAGAAAAGGCAGACATGCCGCCCTGAATGACAGGTAGTGCTGTTTCTGCCGTCGGCAGCAGTGGTGTGCACAGAGCGCGCCCTCTGCGGTGTCGCGGTGGACGCCTAATGTTTGTCATACTTGTAGTTGACAGTACAGCTCTATGGATGGCTCAAACTAAATATGCACCCGTCTGTCGAGGTGTCGTCGGCCTTATTCAATTGCTCAACAAATTATGCAGTGACCTTTACTGCCCTTGGGATCAAATTAAGGTTACCAGTTACCGATTTTTTTCAAATAAGTGTTATCGTTGCACAAAAGCATTAGCAGATCCGCCAATAAAGCAAAAATTCAAACAAAGGAAGAGCTGCTTTTCACACAGGAAGTGTAAGGTCTCAGGTCTGTTCATTTATGTCCACAAATGTTCTGTGGTAATAGCGTTGATATAATATTGGGTTATTTTTCCACCTAATGTACCAGCATAGATATGCTCTTGCCAATGATTATTTAATGGCTGTGTCTCAGTGCAACATAACTTATTGCTGCATACTTAGAATGCTGGAAAGGACCAGTTTTATCTTTTCAGAGGAAAAAAGCCAAAGAAGAATTTCAGGACTTTTTGAGTAATTACTTTTGTTGACACTTACTTTGTTATAGTTCTTGTAAATTGTGTATGTCACAATAAGACAGTCTCACCTGCTATAGAATAACAAAAATAGTTTTCTTAATAGCTTCTTCCTGCCTGCATCTTATTAAGAGAAATTACAAACATAGATATCATTGAAAGATTAATACTGCAGACAGTGTGTACCTTTACTTTTAATTGTGTAGGAGGATGCAGATATATCACTCCTAATGTAGCCGTGCATATTTTCTAAAGCAATTTTATGCATCATAAAAATCACTGTTACATACAAAAGTAATAGGGTCTTGATACTCAAAACTCTTCTATTACACAAGCTTTTAGAACTGGAAGAACATTTAATATCACTGTAGAGACTGAGGCCTCCCAAACCCCACACTAGAGATTCTGATTCAGTAGTTGTAGGGTGGAAGTCTGTACTTGTACCTTTAACATAAACATCCCTAGAACTGGGGTGATTGACTACATATCCCTCTTTCTCTGGCAAAGAGCTGGCTTATTACTCTCAATCCAGCATAATAATTATCTACCTTTTCTCCTCTGAGAAGTTAAAACAATAAATTACAATAGCTACCAATAATTCATAACTCTTGACAAAAGCATATAGAATCTTAAGGTGGTTAAGAAGCTTATCTGTTGCCAGGCATGGTGGTGCATGCCAGTAATTCCACTACCTACGAAGGCTGAGACAGAAGAATCCCAAGTTTGAGTCTAGCAACTGAAGGGCTCTGGGGACAACCTGTCCCAAATTAAAAAAGAACTGGGCATGTAGCTCAGTGTGAAGACTTCAGGTTCAATCTGCACCAGCACACAAAGAAATAGAAGAAGGAAGAAGAAGAGAAGGAAGAGGAGGAGGGAAAGAAGGAAGAAGAGTAGTAGGAGATACTGTTTTGTTTTTGCTTTTGTTTTGAGAAAGTCTCACTTTGTAGTTCAGGCTGTCCTGAACCCACTACATAGCCCAGGCAGGTGTCAAACTCTTGTGATCCTCCTGCCTCAGCCTCGCAAGTGCTAGCATTACAGGTGTGCACCACCAGACCTGGTAAAGGTGTTGAAGTTTAATATAGGCTAGCTATTCTCAAAGTATCTATTAACAGTATACATATGGACCACATGTATAAAATATGCTGATTTATAGTGAATTTATTTACCTAATTTGCTACTTTCAGTGTAGTGTCTTGCTTATAAAATGGGAGAAAAGTATTCAAGTGGGTGACTGGAAACAGTAGAAAAATGTCAAACTGAATTGTGAGTATAATTTTTCCTTAACCGCACCCAACTTGATTTGTTCAGAATAACTGAAAAAAGCCTTTGCAGTGCTTAGAACACTAGCTAGGCACACAGATGTTACTTCTTGTTTGCTGAGTAAATACATACATCAGTGAAGTAATCTTTCTGTGCAAGAAATAAGTGTATGTCTAAATGTTAGGATTTTCAGCTGTGCAGAGACAAGAAGGACAAAAGAAACCTTTCTTGACTTTAAAGACTAGGAGAGGATCCATGGCAGGAAGATGAGGTAATCCTTGGACCTTAGACAAAGGAAGGTGGAGTCTTTTATGGACTTTTGCTAGGGGTGTAGTTTGAGGGGCAATTTCAGTTATGCACAAGGAACTGACTGGGGTCTCCGTTGTGTGTGCGTGAAAGATATACAGGACTAGGGTGGAGAAGGAGGGGGAGGAGGTTGTTTAGGAAGATAAGCTGTTGTTTTTTGGATTCAACCATGTTAGATGATCATCATAGAAATTCAGCGATTTATACTTGGGCTGGAACCTTTCACTAACTCCACACCAAAATATGTTTGTTTATAAAGCCCATTCCAGTGTTACCTTGTTTACATTGCCTGTTCTCAATATTTTATACAAGTAAAATATTGTTTGTCTTTATTCAGTAGTCAATGATTGAAAAACATGGGACTTGGGAGATGGCTCAGTGGAATAAGTGCTTCCCTGGCAAGCTCAAGGACCTGAGTTCAATTCCCAGTTCTGCAAAAACAGACAGACAAACAAACAAACAAAAAACCCACAATTATCTTCCTGCCCTTGGCCTCCTTAGTGCTGGGATTATAGGCATGTGCCACCATGCCTGGCTAGTAATGTTAGTGTTTGCTTTGTTTTATGTTTTGAAAACAAGCTATTTTTAAGAGCAATATTTCATGAAAATTATAATGCATACATTTCAGTACTGGAACAACAATTGCTTTTTTTTTGGCAGAACCGGGGATTGAACTCAGGTCCTTGCACTTGCCAGGGAAGCGCTTATTCCACTGAGCCGTCTCCCCTGCCCCAAGAATTGCTTGTTTTTTCAGTAATTTGTTTTTAGACATATTTTTCTTATTAATTTTTTGCAGTACTGGGGATTGAACTCAGGACCCTGCAGGCAGGCACTTATTCTACTGAGCTATCTCCCTGGCCCCCATAGACACACTTTCCTGAGGTTTTGTGGAAGGTTACACATTCATAAGTAGTGTGGCCTCTGGGTTAGGAGTCCAGAAACCTAGGCTTTAGGTCCAGCTTCACCTTCTTTTACTTTGGACCAACCATTTCAAAAGAGGATTTTAAGATATGTGCTGTATAATATGCCTTTCCATTTGTGTCATGGTTACATGCAACGGAAATGCATCCAAGTGATTTGCCATTAGTTTTCACTTAGTAAACATGATGTTCGATCATCAAATAGTCACTCAATACCATTTTAGGATACAGTTTCCGAAGTAATTGTGCCTACTTAAAATCTTGTATAAAAGTTTATTTTGTACTACTTATAAAGAAAGAATATTCTCAAAGCTTCAGAATTTGATTTTCAGTTCATATGAAAAGATATATGAGAGATATCTTAATTAAAAATCTTTTTCAATAAAAAAACAAAGAAAAATAAATTTTAATTAATTAAAAAATTAAATTAAAAAAAAAGAGAAAGAAAGCACGCAGTGCCCTCTCTGGGCAGACAGTGAAGCCATCAGGTTTCAGGTATTTCCTGTTTTGATTCCCTCTCTACCTTATTTAAGATATTTAAGGTGTGCAGCGAATAAACATCTGATTTGTCTGTATTCACGTTCACAAAGAACTGAATACCAGTCTTCTTTATTTTTAATCATGACATTGACTTTGCATCATTATGTAATGAATACCCTGGCTGACCTCTTCCAGGCATTCCAGGCAGTTGTAGCTTTAAAACTATTAATATATATACATATACATATTTCTTGAAAACTTCCCCTGCAGTGCTATTACATTTTCTAATAATGGATTCTGTCTAGGGTAAGAGGCACCTCCCCAAGTCAGGTAGTTGGCTCATAGCACACTGGAGCTCCTGAGGACCTGCTTCGCAGCCCAAGCATTCGTTGAAGGCAAAGAGAATCATCTAAGCACACATCTTACCCAAGCCTCTGAATCTTAAAAAAAGAATTTCCCTTATAAAATTAATTTTGTTAAAGGATGGAAAATACCATTTACCTTAGGCTTACTAATCTGACACTTCTTGTATTTATCTAGGCAGATGCATATGTATTCAGAAAATTTAAAATATATTGCCATCTAACAAGAATAAGGACTAAATCTATATAATCACTGAGCATTTCCAAGGTCCTATGGTACAAATCCATCTCACTAGGTCCCTCTACTCTAAGGTATTAATTACCACTAATTTCATCACTAGAATCCTCTTATTGAGTAGGGTAGATAGCTCACCAACATGAGCACTTGCCTGGCAAGCAGAAGGTCCTGAGTTCGATCCCCAGTACCAAAAAAAAAGGGGGGAGTGAGAAAAAAGCCTCTTATCATTTCCTCCCATAGACCATAGCTTGAAAGACTTTTTGTCCATATACTTGCACATGTTAGGTGATAATTTATTTTTATTAATCTAACAAACACCACTGTCAATAACCAGAATTCTGAATGGATTGAGATAAATTTATTAAAATGAATTTCTCTAGCCCCAGTTTAAAGCAACTTCACATGTTGGTCTGTGTGACATCACTGTGAACGAAGGCATGATTTCTCTTAGAGTTTCAAGTCACCAAAAACCGCTCAGAGATCTACACTACCATCTTTTGGGGCACCGAATTAGGAATAGCAGGGTTCTGTCCCTCTTTTATTCCTTTTAATGAGCATCTCTGTCTTCTCTTCTGTGGTACTACATTCTGAAATCCCAGTGAGACACACAGGCCTACCAAGCTACTAACTAATAATGCCTTAGCCACTCCATTCTCCATGTTATGCCTTAGTGCTTGTTTCCCAGTGGATGAAGAATGCACTTCGAATCCTAGCAGTTTGGCCCCGTGTGCCTAATCCTAATTTATTCTAACAGAGAATGACTCGTGAATGGGCCCTTGCCGGGAGGGGCACCCATGGTGCCACCTTGCAAGTGAGGATAGCCATGAGCAGGCCTGAGGGGTAGGTGGCATGGCCAGCAATGGCCGGGTACTTCCATTTGATTGACATGCATCGTTGAATAATAAAACATTGCTGATTCGGTGGGGAAATCCAATCATTTCTAAGATTAGAGCAGTGGCTTAAGAATTTTTTCTTTCCTTTTATGTTCCTATTTATTTGGGAACAAGAGTAGAGGACGTTGTGCGAGGGGTTTGACCCGAGTTGCGTGTTTGCATCAAGGCACAGTCAGCCCACAAAGGAGGGATATGTAAATGTGATTCTTCTACCCTCACATAAATTCCAAAAAAAATTTAAAACTTCTTGCTTGTACTTAGATAAGCATTTATAATACAGACTTAGTATATATGTAGTACTTTCCCTAAAACTATACTTACCTTATGCTCATGTCTTTATATTTTACTTATATTAATACTTATAGTATTAATTCATGGACTCTGTATGGTTAAAGTGTTTTGAAACTGTCTGATTGACACCTGTATTTTAATAAAATAAAAATAAATGAAAAAAAAAAAAGAAAGTAGGGTCTGAAAACAAAATAAATTCTAAATAGCAAAAAAAAAATACTTATATTCTTATATTATTCTTATGTACATGTAGCATTAGATTCCAAGTATGTTAGTTTCACTATAGTACAGTATGAGAGTTTAACTTGGCAAGATTTACATTTGGGGGAGTGTGTCAAGGTCTTCATTGTTTTGTGAATTTTGAAAAACATACATAAATTTCCATAATATAAAAATCTATGACAATGCAGTGTAGCTCATAATTACCTAGATTAAGAGGCAAAGGATTGGGAGATGCTACAGAATTTGATTTGATAGAACAAAAATGACCTAAGTTTGATTGTGGTTATAGTCGTACAACTCTATCAATCTACTAAGTCTTGCACTTTAAGTTTGTAAGCTGTATGAAGTACAAATTGTTAGTTTAATGTCTTCTTTTTTAAATCTTACTTGCCATTAAATACAGCAGGGACTAGAATGTGTCACCGTACTTCAATGCCATTCAAGAACAGCTTGCAAGGTCTACCTCTTAGAATTGCCTCTGTCTTTAGCAAGGCACAGGCATTGAAAAGACAATTCTATCTGATGATGCAAGAGAAAAGATTTCCCATGGCAGGCCCATCATATCTGCATGCCATTGTTAGCATTTGTTCTTGAACACACACCAACAGCTTTGCTAAGACCTTGTTTCCCCTCTTCCCTGAAGTCCTGAACCTCAGCTTACAGGAAAGATCTCACTCTCACCTGGTCCTTCTATGGCTCCCTAAATCCCATCAGATTGCTGAAATCTCTCTCTCCACCAAGCCAAAGCACCCTGGGCAATGCATTATGTGTCTTATGTGCCTCTCATCAGGACTGTCTAAGTGCTGCAGAAAGAGGAAATAAAAGACAAAACAAATAAATTATTTATACTACTATGATTCAGAGAAAAAGAAATGCTCTGTTGTACTATAAGGGGAAAATGTCCTGCATCAGTGAAAATCCTTTTCCAATGTTCAATATCCATTATGTCAGTTCTTTAAAGCCTATAAATCTGAGGGTGGTGTAATTTGTGGTAAAATTCTAGGCAATACTTTAAAGTAATTGCATTGAGGTTTGATGACACTGAACCTCCCTTCCAAGACTTTTAAACAGATTCATAACAGCAGGCCATGAAAAGTAGATTTGTTTCCTCTCCTGACAGAATAATATGGCAGCTAGAGGCCATTTTTCCTCAGCCACACCTGAGCTCAGCACTCATCCACAGTTGCCCTGCTCTCTGTGCTGTTCAGCAGAGTACAGAAATTCATTCCTATGCTTTTATTCGCCCTTGTGGTTGAACAGCAATTGTATCACTATTTTGTTCCTTCCCTGAGATTTGCGAAAAACTGAAGCAAGTTAGAAGCTCCCAGCTGTCTCAGAACATGGACAACCCACCAAAGCGTCCTCCACACCAGCGCAAAGCCGCTCTTAGACCTGTTAGTCTCTGTCAGATTCCTGACTTGCTACTTCCTAATGACCTCTAATCACTTCCAAGGGACATTTTCTCTCATTCATTCATTCTGACACAATGCATTTGTTCTTGAATACACACCAACAGCTTTGGTGGGACCTTGTTTCCCTCTTCCCTTCACTGTGTCATGAAATCCTGCTTGTTCACCTGGTTCCATCCATGTAACCCAAGAAATCCTAGACTGACATCTTGTTCTTTTTCATGCATGTCTTGATGATTCACCACCTTTCAGGAGTCCAGAAAGAATGGGAAGCCCATGCTCCTGCCTGGATGGTTAGTGGTACATCTCTACAACTGTAAGGACATTCTAGGAAAAGTATAGAAAGTCCCCATCCCCAAAATGAACTCAACTGACTAAAATAAAAAAATTTCCAGGTATGTAACTATTATATAACTGTTTTTCCAAGTTAGAAGTTTCATTAGGGAAGATACTTTATCTCCTTATGCATTCTTACCTGAAAGTAACAGATGGTGGTAGTTCAAATGGCTTGAAAGACCAAAAACATCAGCTGATGGTTAGCTCATTAAAAAGAGAGAATCAAGCACCATCCAGAAGTAGAAAAAGAGACTCCTACCTGCAGGAGAAAGGCAGTTGAGAACACAGCTGGCAACACACTGCCCCGGGTCTCAGCTCAGTGAGAGATAGGAGGCAGCATATGCTGTAGGCTCTCAAGCCAGACTCCCCACGTGCGTGCTACAACATCGCCCCTTAGTAGCTCAGATTTGTCGACCCTTCAACCTTTCTGAGCTTGTTTCTCTTCTCTGTGATGGGGTCTCTGGCAAAGAATGGACTGTAACAACATCCAGGTGATGGCTGGCTTATTTTTGTTGTTGTTGTTTTATCATGATAATAGCCTGTAGCAGGAAGTCTACTCTCTCAGCATTAAATCTAGTCTCTTTTAAATTTTTAACTTTACATGAATCTTTACTGTGGGCACAATGTCGTCTCCCAGATCTCTAGAGTTTATTCATGTGTACTAATAGAAACGTAATGCTCGTTGACTAGTAATTTTCCATTTCTTCCTCCCTTCAGGCCCTGAAAACCACCATTCTATCCTTTGATTCTATGAATGTGACCATTTCAGATATCTCATACAAGTGGAATGGTGCTGTATTTGTCTATGACCCACTTATTTCACTTAATATAGTGTCCTTATGATTCATTGATGTTGTCACATATTGCAGAATTTTCATCTTTATTTAAGGTTGAATAATATTCCACTGTACGACAGCTTTAAACATTTACCAGAACTATCAAACAAAATACCAGGCAGCCTAACAAGAACTGCCCTGTAGCATTCTCTCTTGCCCATACTCCATCCCCACCTCCTCTGACACAGGTTGAGAGCAAAATAATAACCATGCATTCTTCAGGGAGACAGATAAAAAAAAAAACAAAGCCCAGTGATTGTCACTGCCAGTTTGCCACTTCTCTGAAGGCCTAGCATGCTGAAAGAGAAAAATGAATCTTTGAGGTTGGGTCTGAATGAATATTAAGGGTGGAGTAACATTAATCAGGAGATTTTCTACAAAATGCAGACTACTTTTTAAAGATTGCTTAAGAGAGAACTAGAAAGTCATTCAGCCTACCTGAGATTTTATCCAGAATCAAACAAATATTACTCTCACAAAATGCAATTTTCAAACAGTAGCAGGTGACTAATCTTGCATTTTGATTAGTTTGAGTCATGCCTATTCAAAATATCTCTTATACTATTTTTATTCCTCCCAGACCATACAACCTAATTAGTCTCTATGATGTGACATTCATAGTCTAGCACATTATTTACCTCATAGCACAGATCTGAGAAGATGTTATCTCCTGTATTTGTTTTCATCTTCATCATCTTTCAACTTATATCAAATGTAGGCGTCTTGTTAATAAGCACAGTGTCTATGCACTTTTCTGTTGTATGGCCAAATACATCATGGATACTCATAAATTATTTCTGTTCTTAATAGCATAAGCATTTGGCCATATTTCATACATATTTTCTTGCAAACTTTGTTTTCACAAATTTCAAGGCCACATAGAAAGTGAATTTTGTTTTTCTGTTATTCAAAGAAAGCATTGTGCATGTACAATAAACAAGTCCCATTTCAGGAAAGCTTTCATGAGTCAGATTCACTCCTAAATTTGACAAAGTGAGTCTTACAATACACCTTTGACACAAATATACAGTGCCAGCATAAATAACCCAAACCTCTACATCACCACAACTTTTCTTCTTGCTTTCAAATATCCTGGGCTCTCATTGAGCACTCTACCACTGTACAATACCACACATAAATCACAGCACAACTGTGACCATGTCCGTCAGACCTATGAACACTTCAGAGATATGCAAGCATCGATGAATGCTCACAATGCAAGGTTCATTTGTATCTGTGAGAGTTGGCGATTTGAACGTCGGAAAATCAGGGATTGGGTGTATTTAAATAGTGCTGATGATTCTGTATTTTGCAGTGTGTTTTTCTCTTTTAGGTACCTATTAGTGATCATTTCTTAAGCGAATGAATTCTGATTCACTACAACTTCAAACATTGGACAACAGAAACCTCAGGACTGTGACTGTAGCTTGTACAGTGTTCAGCTTGCTGTCAGTATGTAAAAACCCCAGTTCAGGGATCGGGACCGAAAAACGAGACCCATGTTATCATGAAATTCAGAGGACAAAGATTAGAGTATAGCAGTTCTGCAGTGGTTGGAATTTGCAAAATAGAAAGGCCTGCCAGATAGCTCAAAATATTAAAGCACCTTCAAGCAGGCACAGGGGCCAGGGGTTCAATCCCCAGGCTTGCCATGCCAGTCCTGAGACAGCAGTTGAGACTACATGGTGGCATGCGCCTGTAATCCCAGCTCTTGAGAGGTTGTGAACAGGAGAATCGCTCTAAGTTTGATCTAGTAGTGGAACCTTTGAACACCCTGTAGACCCTTCCCTAAACACACACACACACACACACACACACACACACACACACACAAATTGTCAAATAGAGTAAAAGAGGAAATATATATGGAAAGAGCTCTGGAACTTCTAACATGGATTCCCTGTGACTCTTTGGTGAGCACAGATCAGTGCCTGCATGAAAGGAAACTTCCTAGGATTGGAAAAGAGCCCCAGGAACAGGTGGCTGAAAAACTTCAGAATTCACACAGATTTCAAGAACGTTTCCTGATCCCATCAGCTAAAGTGTAATACTTGAGACACTGCATAGAGGTGCAGGAAGGATTATGCCTTAGTTTTGAGGTTAAATTAATGCAAAATAGAGGTTACTTTGAAGGTGTTTAATAAAAGTTTAAAAGCAAATGTTGAAAGGATCCAGCTTGTGAGTTTCTTTGCTGCGTGGCAGACAAAAGCCAATATTCGAAAGAAATACTATATCATAAAACCTACAGCCAAATAATATGAAATTCACAATGGTCAACATCTAATTAAAATCTCCAGGCATACAAAAGGAAAAAGAAATAGTCTTAGGTATAATTCATCCACCGGAAAGGACCCAGAGAGTAGAATCAACAAATTATTTAAAATAGCTATATGGGCCAGGGAGATAGCTCAGTGACATAAGCGCCTACCTGGCAAGTGCAAGGTCCCAAGTTCAATCCCTAGTACCAATAAATAAATAAATAAACAAACATCTATGTCTCATATCAACAATACATATGAAAAATCAACATAGCAAAGCATAAATGAAAGATGTAAGAAAGATTCAAATAAATCTTCTAGAAATAAATAACAACTAACTAACATAAAAATAGATCAGAAAAGGATAACATCACATTAAACAGTTCAAAAAAAAATCAAGATACATAAAGATAAGGACAAACACCAAAATAAAGCCTACTGTAATGGTGGATGAATTGGGTCAAATTGAGAAGTGTAGAATGTACACCCTACATTCCAGGGTATAGAGGACATTCCCTAAGGCAGTTGTTTATGCTCCAGGATGTTGTAATGGTTAACTAATAGTGTCCATTTGAAATGTTCAAAAGGTTAACTAGGCAAATCAGCAGAGCTCCAGGGTCCTCACCTTATAAACATCCTGAGCCTGTGCAAGAGGAGGGCCTGGGGATTGTGTGAGGGTTGCATGTGCCCTAAGGCATGCAGCCTGCCTACTGTATAAAGGAAGACAAAAGGCTGGCTGACCCTTTTGGCTTTTGCTGTCTGCCACTGCAGCCTTGTCATGCCACCCGGCCTCGGAGCCAACTAATTACACACTAAAATTTTCACATCTGTGACCTACATAAGCCTTTAACTTTGGGTATTCTGTCTCAGCAACAAGAACAAAGGAAGAAAGAGAAAAAAATCTCAAAGCAAATGTTGAAATATGAGATCATCTTAAACAATCTAACATGTATAATTGGAATGCCAGAAAAGAAATGAATCACAGAAAAATATGTGTAGAAATAATGACCACAGCTGGGGAGATAGCTTGGTGGAGTAAGCACTTGCCTGGCAAGTGCAAGATCCTGAGTTCAATCCTCAGTACTGCCAAAAGAAAGAAAAGCAAAGAAAAATAAATTATGCCCAAATTTTATCTTTTAAGTTTGATGGGACCTCTAACCCACAGACCAAAAAAGCTTGATAAATACAAAGTGAAAGGAAGAAAAAAAAAAAAGTAAACAAATTGCTAGTTCTTTTTTTTTTTTTTTTTTTTTTTTTTTTTTTTTTTTTTTTTTTTTTTTTTTTTTTTTTGCTGTGTAACATCTTGTATTTTATTTTTTTTCCATAATTTTATTAAAGAACAAAAGCAATGAGACAGTTTCAGGTCAAATTATTAGAACAGATTCAATAATTAATGCTTTGCATATTGTTTTCTTAATGGTTATTTGTTGCACAAGGTGCAGACATGATATTCTATTTACAAACACTATTAGAGCAGATCTTTCTATTCATTGAATTAAGAGAATGTAGCTGTATACCTATCTTTTTTAAAAACTTGAATTATAGTACAGTTTCAATAATTAATACTTTTTACACTGTTATCTTCCTAGTGGTTATCCATAGTACAAGAAGCAGGCAGGATATCCTGTCCAAACACTGTTAGTACAAATCTTTCTTCTCATAGAATTACACAAAAGTAGCTGCATATTTATCCTAACTTCTGTATATGCAAATACAGAATGGTCCTTACTTTGTATCCCCTTTCTTTGTTTAGTCCTGTCAGAGATGGGTATTCTATTGGCATTCAACAGGAAACGTAGTTCTAACAAAAAAGTTCTGAAACCATTGGGAGGGGTAATTAAGAATGACAGCAGATATTTCATGAAAAACATAAAACCATGAAATGACATCTCTGCAGTGGAAGAAAGAAAGGTATACCTAGACCTTTTTTTTTTCAGTACCAGGGATTGAACTCAAGACCATATGCTTGCCAGGCAAGCACTTATTCTACTGAGCCATCTCCCTGGGCCCCTGGAGGAAAGAGTTTTGTTTTCTTTACTTTTATAACCAGCAAAAAAAAATAATTTTAAAGTAGGGGTAAGGTAAACACTATCTCAGACAAAGAATATCTCAGAAAGCTCATGCCATCATAATTCTACCACAAGAAAGCTTATAGGAAGTTCTTTCATCAGAAAATTAAATAAGCAGGCTACAAACAGAGATGTAGCCAAAGGAAACAAGAACAGAAACAATAACCATCTGGGTAAAATAGTCAACATAGAATACTCACTTTCAATATTGAGGAGCAAGAACCAGGCAGGATGGCGCTCAATTGTAATCCCAGCACTCAGGAGGCTAGGCAAAAGAATCACCTTGAGTTCAAGGGCAGTTTGAATTACATAACAATATAATAATGTTTCAAAATAATAGTAATACTAAGAAATAACAATAATAGGGAGTAGAATGGCCAGTACTTTATGTCAACTTGACAAGGTTACAAGCCCTTAGCTAGGGGCGAGGAGCTAGCTCAGTGGCATAAGCAACTGCCTCACAAATGCAAGGTCCTGAGCTTGATCCCTGGTACTACAAAAAATAAAATAAAACCGTTTAGCTGAGCACTCAGCAGGAAGCCAGGGTCCTTACTTTGTGAACATCCTTGTCCTATGCAAAAGAACAGCGTGGAGATTGTGTGAGCACTACACCTGCCCTAGGGAGAGGGATAGCCTACGTACCATATAAGAGAGGAAAAAAGGCTTGTTCTCCCATTTTGCCCTTGTTGCTTTGCTATCTTCTTCCACCTTGAAGTGTTGCCCCTCTGCCCAGCCACAGTGCTTTGGAGTCAGCTGATTTTGAACTGAAACCTCCACAAACTGTGAGCTAAATAAGCCTTTCAGATCTTAATTTTGAGTATCAGGTATTTTGTCCCAGAAATGAGAGAAAAGCAATTAAGATGGAGAGTGAAGCAATTTGGTTTACCTCTTCATTTTAATCTCTAAATGGATGATTTTGAAATCACCTGTTTGCCTTTTAAGATAAACATCTTTACTCCAAACAAGTACAGAACTCAACTTTTTTGCCCCTTTTCCAGGTTTATTGTACTTTTACTTTATTCTGTTGGCTGATTATATTGGATTTCAATGTTTTGTTAACATAACAAGATCTCTTTAACTATAAGGTATGTGTGCCATTGTTCCCTGTTTCCACAAAAATCTGCTTCCATTTCTTTTTCAAATATTTTTCATTCATTTTAATGATAAAAAATAACATCGAAATAATTTCAAAGCCTGTTAGCAGGACAGTTACAATACTTAACACATTTCATATGGTTGTCTTCATAGTATTTATTCAGAGGACAAGATGCAGACATGATATCTTGTCTAAACAATATTAGTATAAAACTTTTTACTCACTGGACTAAGAGAAAGTAGCTGTATATCTGTCAAATTTTGTGTGTATATATATTTTTTTTTCACTACAAAAATATCCTTTATTTATATCCCCCTTTTTTTGTCAGAGATGAGTGTTTCATTGCTCTTAGAGCTGCCATCCACTTATATATGAAGTTGCATCTAATTATATATAAAGTCTTCAAGTTTATTGTACTTTATAGTTGAGTAAAACACCAACTATTTACAATGGAGTAAAACTCCATTGTATAAAAACACCACATCTTTTCCCATCCATTCCTCAGGTGATAGGAATTTTGGTTGTTTCCAAGATTTGGCTATAATAAATTGTGCTGCTGTAAACATAGGCACACATATATCATGTGATATGATGCTTTCAGTTCTTTTAGGGAAATTGCCTGAAGGAGGGTAGATGGCTTCAATGGGATCTCCACTCCTAGTTTTTTTTAAGGAATGTCCACACTGATTTCCATAATGGTTGCACCAGTCTACATTCCCACCAGCAGTGGAGAAGGGTTCCTTTTTCCCTGCAGCCTCTCAAACATTTGTTTTTGGTTCATTTCTTTATGATAGACATTCTCTCTGGGGTAATGATATCTCAGTGTTATTTCAATTTGCATTTCATGAATGGCTAGTGATGTGAAGCATTTTTTCATATATTTATTTGCTTCTTGTATTTCTTCCTCTGAGAAGAGTGTGTTCATCTCAGATATCCATTTCTGGATTGGACCTTTATTTCAGGGGATCCTAATGTTTTTTAGTTCTATGTAAATTCTTGATAGAAGACCTTTGTCTGAAAGCTTGTGAGTTAGGATTTTTCCAAATCTGTAAGTTATCTTTTCACTCTGTCGGTAATTTCTTTTAATGTGCAAAAACTCAATAAGAGAAGGTCCTAGTTCTTAATCCTTTCAAGTATTATCCATGCAGTTTCATTTTTATTCATGATGTGTTTTTGCCTATCCCTGTGTCTTCAAGATTTCCACCTACATTATCTTCCAGGAGGTTTAGTGTTTCTGTTTTAATGTTTAGATCTTTAATCCATTTTGACATTAGTTTAGCGCATAGTGATAGACCTGGGTCAAGTTTTAGTTTCCAGCATGTGGAGAGCCAGTTTTTCCAGTACCATTTTTTACTGTATTTAGGGAAGGGTCTACAGGGTTTTCAGATTCTCACTACAAGATCAGACTCATAGTCGTTCTCCTGTTTAGAGCCTCCCAAGTGCTGGGATTACAGAAGTGGGCCACCATGCCCAGTCTCCTTGCTGTCTCAGGATGCCACAGGGGGAGGGGAGCAAAGCAGGCCTGGGGATCAAACCCCCCACCACAATACCTGCTTGCAGACAATTTAATCCACTGAGCTATTTGGCTGGCCCTTCCAGCACCATTTGTTAGAGACTATCTTAATTCCAGTAAGCATGTTTGCCCCTTTGTCAAACTTAAGATCGCTGAGCGTGATTTTAGTTGCATCTGCATCTTCTAATGTACTCCGTTGATCCTCAGGTCTAATTTTTGCCAATACCATACTGATTTTATCACAGTAGCTTTGTAGTATAATTTCAAGTCAGGAAATGTAATGCCTCCTACCTTTCCTTTGTTGGCCAGAATTGCCTTTGCTGTTCTAGGTTCTGCCTGCTTTGAAATAAATTGTAGGGAAAATGTCTCTCCATCTGTGAGGTATGCTGGTGGTATTTTGATAGGGATTGCATTGAATCTGTTAGCAATTTTAGGAGTATGGCCATCTTCACAATGTTGGTTCCTCCCATCCAGGAACAGGGATATCTTTCCATTTTCTGAAATCCTCTACGATCTCTTTTTTTAAGAGTACTGTAATTTTCATTGAATAGATCTTTGACTTCTTTAGTTAGATCAATTCAAAGGTATTTCATCTTCATGATGCTATTGTAAAAGATGTTGTTTCTCTAAGATCCTCTCACTGTGTTCGTAATCTGTGTAGAGGGATGCTATTGACTTTTGGGTACTGACTTTGTATCCTGCTTTGTGACTGAATTTGTATATCAATTCTAGTAGCTTCGTGTAGTTTTTTGGGTCTTCCAAGTAAAGTATCATGTCATCTGCAAATAATGATAATTTAACTTCTTCTTCACCTATTCTTACTTGAATCTTTTATTTCTCTTTCTTGTCTAATGGCTCTAGATAATGATTCCAGAACTATATTGAATAGGAGTGGTGATAGAGGACATCTTTATCTTGTACCAGATCTGAGAGTAAAAAATTTCAGTTTTTCCCTAGTTAGAATTAAGTTTGCAGTTGGATTGTCATAGATTCTCTTATCAAATTGAGGTAGAAGACATTTGTTCCAATTTTCTGTAGGACTTAGAACATGAACGAGTGTTGTACTTTCACAAAAGCTTTTTCTGCATCAATTGAGATGATATTGTGCTTTTTGGATTTGGCTCTATTGGTATAGTGTATTACATTTATAGATTTGCATATGTTGAACCATTGTTGTATTTCTGGGATGAATCCTACCTGCTCATGGTGTAAAATCTTCCTAATGATTTGTTATATTTTATTTGCTAAAATTTTTGCATCTATGTTCATGAGGGAGACTGGAATGTAGTTCTCTTTTTTATTTGCATTAGTATAATACTTATATCCAGGAATGATTTTGGGTGATTTGTTTACTTTTTAATTTCATGGAAGAATTTGAGGAGTATAGGGATTATACCTTTTGTAAATTTCTTCTCGAATTCAGCTGTGAATCCATCAAGACCTAGACTTTTCTTTGTCAGTAAACATTTTATTACATTTTGAGTTTCATTGGCCATTATTTTGTTATTGTGAGTTATTATAGCTTCTTGATTCCATTTTGGTGATTTGTACCTTTCCAGGCATCTGTCCATTTTCTGTGTTTTATGCTGTGAGAGTAAAGATTCTCAAAATACCTACTGATGATCTTCTGAATTTCCAAATGTTCTGTGGTAATTTCACTCTTTTCATTCCTTATTGCTTGAATTTGAGTTTTTTCTTTCCTCTTTCTGCTGAGGTTAGCTAGGAGCTCATCAATTTTATTCAATTTTTCAAAGAACTGGCTCTTGATTTGTTAATTCTTTGTTTTTTTTTTTTTGTTTTTTTTTTTTTTTTTTTTTTTTTTTTTTTTTTTTTTTTTTTTTTTTTTTTTTTTTTTTTTTTTTTTTTTTTTTTTTTTTTTTTTTTTTTTTTTTTTTTTTTTTTTTTTTTTTTTTTTTTTTTTTGCCTCGATTGCATTACTTTCTTCTCTGATCTTTATAGTTTCCTCTTGTCTTTGGGATTTTCATTTGGTTTGCTCTTCTTTGTCTAGACATTTGGGGTGCAGCATTTGTGTATTTATTTGTTCCCATTCTGTTTTCCTAATATGTGAGTTCACAGCTATAAATTTCCATCTAAGAACTGCTTTCATTGCATCCCCTAATTTTCCATAAATTGTGCTTGAATCTTCATTGAATTTTAAATATTGCTTAATTTCTCATTTAATTTAATCTGTAACCCATTGGTTGTTGATTAGAGTGTTGTTTAATTTCCATGTATTTAGGGCTTTTTCAGGTTTCTTGTGTCATTTATTTCTACTTT
>PVKA01025087.1:0-33375 GCA_004027165.1 Ctenomys sociabilis
TGATTGTGTTTAAAATACCTGGCCTGACAGAGGACATTGAATGCCAGCGCGTTGGTTGGTTGCTCTGAGTCTGGTTTCTTGTACAGTTCAGGCAAATAAAGCCAACGTTGAGTTGTCTTTAAAAATAACCATCTTCTTGAAGTTGCGGGTGTCAGGTACTGGGGTCAGCAACAGGACAGTGACAAGTGGTTATGAAGAGGGCGCATTTCCGCCGGGGATGCAGGAGGCCTATGCGTCCTCCTCCATTTGGTGCTACCTATTTTGGGTTGAGTCTCAGAAACTAAGAGCCAGTCCCATCATGTGCAATAACAGCTTTAGAAATAAAAAATGAAAACCTCCCAGTTTTGAGAACACGGATTTATCAGGATGGATCCCTGTGGTGCCACTGAATGCCTTTCCTGACGTTGCCTCTGTCCCATCTGCACCCCCAGCTGCTGCCTCCGAGCGGCCCTGTCCCACCTCCCTGCATTACCCTTCCAGCCTCACTGTGCTCACTATATGCCCGTATTTTCGAGTTTCCCTTAATGCTTCTCTGAGCAGGGCCATTTGCTCACTTTCAGATAACTGAAATAGCCACAGGAATCCTCTTAACTTCGAATTTGTCTTCTCATTGTACAGTATTTTTTAAAAAAACTACTTTTAAAAGCCTGTGGCAGATCTTTTCCTGCTGGGATCAGAGCTGGGTGGAACTTGGGGAGGACACGCTGTCTCACTCCCTGACTGGAGCGGGAGGCGCTGGTCCAGTGTTTATCTTCTTAGCCATCCCCAAACCTGGAGACTTCGCTGTGTTCCCCAGGACTCTTAATGACTGCATTATCTTCCTCAAGTGGGCTTTTCCCTAGACTTATATGAAAGCCTTCCATTTGTAATTTAAACCAGTTTCTTTTTTAAAAAGTCACTACAGACATGGAAGGCATTTGATGGGCATCCACCTCTTGGGGAAAACACTCCAGCTTTGACAGAAGATACCAGAAGATTCTTTGGTTATCTAGAAACAACTTTTCATCATTGCACAGAGGAAAACTCGTGGCTAGGCTGCTGTCACTGTTGGTTCCTTGAGTACAATCTTAAGGCTTCTCAAGTTTCCTGGCAGGAATGACCTGATCAGTTTTTGACATCTCCCCTTCTTGATTTCACCACTGCTAGGGTTCCCCCTGCCCCGAGGCAGGACACTTAACATGAAATCTCTCCCCTCCACAATGTTCTCAGAGTACAATACAGAATTGTTCAATACAACGATGGGCGACGTATCTCTAAAATTCAACCCATTTTGTGCAGCTGAAACTTCATGTGAGACTTTAAAGAGCAGGTCGCATGAGATGTGTATTTCCAGTGGTGTAAGTGGCGTTCATTAACTTTCTGTGGTTCGAGCTGCAAAAGATGCATGTGTTGGAACATTGTCACTGGAATGCTTTTAGTAAAACAGGAAAATCATACTGTCCTTAACCAGCACAGTTACAACTGCAAGGGCAGCAGCGAGGAGAAGACTCTTTCCCTGGGTCTGTGAAAGAAAAGGAATGCCACTAAGCAGCGAATGTTTCTTCTTGCTGTTGTCCTCCCCTCCCTCTTCTTGAAAGATGGTGGCACTGTGAAGGCATCCAGGCTAGTTCCCCTTTATCAGAGTGGGACAACGGCCTAAGAAATGTCCTTCTGATAGCCCCAAATACCTTCTGCCCACCGGCTCTCACTGCATATTGGTTTGCTTATATTTTGCTGCTGTTATTGCTTTGGAAACTTCATTAGATGCTGAGTTTTTATTCTCAATTCAAGTAGATGTAGAAGATCCTCTGAGAAAGTTGCAGTGTCTGAGTTTTACATCTCCAGAGGTTATATTTTAAGGACAAGGGACAGGGAGGCAATCAGGTACCGGATTCTGAGAAGATCTTGCAATATCTAATAGGAGGTCAACAATAACAGATGTGATAGACAAAGAAAAGCACATTCTGGAGTGATACAGACCAGGGTCAGTTCGCTGGTGCTTCTGCTGTGTCTAGTGCTTAGCCAAGACCTCGGGACATCATCTGATTTATTGGTTAAATGATCTACCAAAGTTACCAAAGCTGCACCAGCACTGGAGACTGCAGAGAAAGAACCAAGTGGATCCAGCTTGGTGTCTGACTCACAGTAAGTGCTTTGTGATGTGTGTGCCCATCTGTGTTCAGAACCTCCCCGGTTTCAGGACCTGCTGGACTACACTCCCGTGTGCTCTCTATTAGTGGGATGACGTTATTCCCCTTAACCTGGAATCTCTTTGCCTTCTGTCATGGCAGCTGGCCCTTCTGTGAATCTTGATGCCATATCAGATGGGCTGAAATGCAGAGAACTCCCACACCAGGCAGAAGTGGAGTTTTACAAGCAAGTAGGTGTGTGTGCTTTCCACATCAGCTACTCTAGCTCCCTCATGGCAGCTAAGTAGATTCCAGCCTGCTGGCTTGCTGGGGAGAGTTTTCAGGGAACCGGTCACAGTTATTTCTGTTCTCTGATGGTTTGAGGTGGAGTTCAGACTGAAAGAGACAGGATTGGCACACAGCATGTCATTTCAGGATCAGAAATAATGCCCCAGATGGCCCAACTATGGTCTCCAGAAATTCCAGAAAGACAAGATCACTCCTGTGCCACCTCAGCTGGGAATGCCAGTCAGATAACTGACATGTGAAGCAACAGAGTGCATAAACTTGTAGCCTTTCAGTAGCTTCCCTCAGCACCTGCTTCAACAGACAGGGCAGGCTGCAGAGTGCCCAGGGACAGATGAGTGGTGGGCAAGTTGTCCAGAGATCTTCTCTCTAAATCCTAAGGACAGAGCACTGAGGAAGCAGATGACTCACATTCTGGGGAACAACATAGTAAGTCAGGAGTTATTTGCTGACAGCATGAAGAAGGAAGCAAACTCCCCACAGTGCAGCTTTGTCTGTAGCTCATCACCAGACTGAGTCTTATTTTCTGAACATTTGTCCCTTGCTTCCAAGCAGTTATGAAGTTAGAAGCAGAATTTTCCACAACATAAAAATAATCATAAATAAAATGTGATAACTGTTCGCTTCACTGGTTTCCAGGTAGCCAGAACTATGGCATCTGAGGTGGTTAGAATGGCCATGTAACAGAGTTTTGGCTGGTAGAAAATGGTAGATATAGTATACAGTACTCTCTAGGCCTTCTCTGTATTAAAGATTCCCTACCTCTATGCAAGATGTCATCACCCTTGTGTCATTTGCTAGGTGGCTGTTGAAGCAGGAGGAGTCTCTGAAGACACCAGGACTGGAGGCTTGTAGGTTGCATCTGGAATCTTTGCAAGGGAGCAACTTCAGAAGCCCTAGTGGCCTGAGCTGCTTCACAGGGGTAAATTCCACGTGGAAGTCCGAGCGTCATGTGGTCTCATTGTGCATTTTGTCATAGCAATGGCCAGGTTATTAACACACTGGTTTTCACATAAAGAGCTGAGTTTGGGTAAGCTTGGCTGCTTTGCAAACAGAAAGTAAGAAAAAAAATCGAGAACAGGTATGTAGAGGCTAAAACTTCAAAAAAGCCAACTACTTGCAAACCTTAAGCAATAGGAAGATTGAAACAAACCAGAGCAACAGAGGCCTCATAAAACTCAGCTATATTGAAAAGACAGCATCAAGGCAGGAGGCTTTCTATCCAGGTCTGATGGGTTGCAAGTGGACTAAAGTCAAATGAGAGAAATAGGCATCACAGGAAGAGGGTGGATGACAGGAAGTCAAAGTAATAAAACTAATTTGGAAATTACTCATAATGTAGTTAAATAATTAGATTTCTTAACTGGTACAGAACACTAATAGGAAGCAAATAGATGTGAAACCTACTGAGTTTCAAAGGCATTCCATTGTTACAGAAATCATGAATCCGAACTAAAAATCTGGATGAGTATGGTCTTGGAGGTGGGGTGTCAAATGGGAATGGAGACATTTGTGCTCTCTATAAGTGGCCACACTCTCTGTGTGGTGGGGTGCCATGGAGGTTCACACCTAGGGCAGCCCCTCTTTGAGAGCAGAAATGGGCCAAAAGGAGTGCTCTTGAGAGAGCCTCCCTAGTAAGTGGCTGAGTCTTCAAAGTAGGAAGTGGGTGTGTGTTAGACTCCTCCCAGGGCCTCATGCAGTCATAGGCTTTTTCAGAGGTGACTGAATCTAGTGTGTGTGATGCTGGGGTTAAGGGTGTGCGGTTAGTAAATCACTCCACTGCTTGGTTTGGCAGAGTCCTGGCTGGGATTATGGGGGTGAGCCCTACCCCCACCCTAGGGTAGGTAGACTGCATACAATATAAGGGACTGGAAAATGTCACCTTCTCTTACTGCTTTTGGCATCTGCTGCCACCATGAACCGTTGTCCCCTGCCACGTGCCTCTTTGCCTTGGGGCCAGCTGATTGCAGGCAAAACCTCCACAAATTGTGAGCTAAATGTTTCCCCTTTCTTGCTGGGCATCTGGTATTTTGTCTCCACAAGAACAAAATAACTAAGACAGAGGATGGATGGGCACCTATTTGCAGGTGTGGGTGGAACCCTCCCAAGTACAACTCTCTTTTTAATCTGCTTGCATTTCATTCTCTAGGTTATCCTTGGAAGTCAGAGAAATATTTCTTTTTTTATGTTTTTCTTCTTATAGTAGCTATTATGACCTTGACAATCAGATTAGCCCTATCCAAATACCCCTCCCTGAAATTCTGGATTCTGGCCTTCCAGCCCATGTCTCTAAGTCCTACTAAAGACCACGTGCAGTAACATGATAGTCAAGTCATGTCTTTGGAAGGGTGGCATGACTTGGTAAGCTGTGATAGGACTCAGCGAAACTGAGGAAAATGACACTGAACAGCTGCTCAGATCACCTGCAAGGCCATGGTCAAGTGAGGATGTGGCGGTTTTGACAGTTGACACGTGAAGAAGAGGGTGGGCAAGGCATGTGCGGCGTGAATGGCTCCAGAGCAAATGCTGGAATATCGAAGATTTAGGAGTTTTCTTCAGAAAACTGAAGAAGCTACTGAATGTTGCTCTGAAATGCACCTTTCCATGTAGGGAAAGCCCCACGCAGTGCTACGCTGGCCTACCAACCCACCGTGCTCTTGGGGAGGAAAAACTGTGGCCCCAGAGAGAACACTTGGTTCATTCTTTTGCATAAGAAATAGGACATAAGTGAATTTATAACTCAGAAGGTCAGTCAGATCCTCTCAGGATTACCTTGGAACCCTGAACCGCAGTTTGTAGATCCTTGGCCATTGTCAGCCTTGTGGATGAGTCACGGCCATTGCTTGACCAATTGATCTTCCACTGAGAAGACAATAATATGTAGTATATTAATTATTAAAATGGTCCTGCTAATTGGTATTGAAACTGTCTCATTGCTATTTGTTTGTCAATAAAATTATTTTTAAAAGTGAATTTATACACTGAAATATGTAAAGTGGATTAGCTTGTACTCTGTACTTCTAATTTTATTAAGTAAGGATTTTCTTGGGGGGGCCATGTGCTTACAATCTGTTATCAGACTCTGGTGCTGTTTTCAGTACAAGAAGGAGCGCCCCTCAGTGGTCCATCAGCATGAGGCAGAGGCAGCGACTGGAGGAGCCCAGGCTGGCAGCCTGGGGGGTGGGGCTGCAGCAGATACTGATGAGAAGTGTGAGGGGGGCAAGCGAGAGGGTGCTTCACGCAAAGCACACCGCTCTTAGTTGATTACATGGAATCAAGTCTTGTCCGCTAATTTGCAAGCCACCAGAATCTACATTTTTTGAATCTTAAATCTATGCTGTGTGGCCAGCTCTTCATGCCTTGTACATTTCTCCAGCTTGCTTTGGTGCATATCCGCTAACTTGCCAGGGCAGGCATAACCATGCTAACTGTATGTTTTAGATCTTTTTTCCAACAAGACAGTGAAACCTTTCCGGGCCTTCATGAGAACTCTCAGATGCAGCAAGAATACCCAACAGCAGAGTGCATTCTGAAAAGGATTCGCTGAAGAAAACAGGTCCCAGAGAAAGCTTCTCACCTTCTCCTCCTTCTCAGCTTACTAAAAGTGTTAATTATTGGGAGTAATGGGCTTTTATTGGAGGCTGGACTGATAAGCAAGGTCCAGCAAGTGGGCACTACTTCCCCACTGCTGGAGTGATCTTTGGATACAGCGTACGACTGATTTGGTAGGAAGGAGGCCTTGCGGGTTGTCTTAGAATTGGGCAGGTGAACTGAGAATTGCAAATGAGATCGTGTTGTTGTTGCTGGTTTTGGGTGTGTATATGTGTGTGGGGGAATCACACATCTGTGCCCAGTTTGAGAAAACAACTGTGTAAACAAAGAGCTAGTTTCCTGATGCTATATTCCGTTTTAATGAGTATCTTGGGGTGTTGTCTCACAGGGCTAGGCTTTGAAAACACACGTTAATGCTTTCACTCTTAATAAGCCTTTTTATCCATTGAAGATGGAAAGAAGAGAGGAAAATTGCCTAAGAGGCAAATCCGAAAGACATGTATATTATTTTGGGTATGCAAGCAATAGAAAATGCCTCTGCCTAGGGTAAGTCAAGCAAAAAGAGACACTCATTCCTCAGCGAGGATTGCTGGTTTCCAGGAGAACTAGTACAGAGAGCAGCCTGGTTCTCCCAGGTTTGTGTTTCTATTCCCAGGAGGGACAGGCACAGGCTCATCCTCTAGGGAGAACTGGTCTGCACTTAGCCTAATCTGTTCCAGTATGTGTGTGTGTGTGTGTCTGCCTAGACATTTGAGAATGAAGGCATACATCCTTTGTTTAGGTTAAATTGCTGAATTCCTTTTACTGGTATTTTTGCCAAGATGTTTTCCAGATCTTTTTTGGGATCTGGGTTACTTTCTGCTTGGACAGTGTTCTTGGGAGGTTGGGCCACATGTGTGGCTGAGTGGGACAGAGGACAGGCCACTTTCTCCCGTCCTGTGCTACTGAGGGGCCCTCACCTTCCAGCAGAAGATGTCTTGAGTGGTGTGTCAAGCTGGGGAGGCTTATTTTGAAATTGTATCCAGCTCACTTGGAAAGACTTCATCTCACTTACTACTTCCTGCCCCTTTCCTGCTCCTTCCCTCCACAAACCTGCCCACCTCTCTTTCTGCAGCTGGGCTTTGCTAGCCTGGGTATTTTGCCAGAGATTTTTCTGAACCATAACATAGAACTTTATGTTAATCAGATTCCACTGTTGTTTCCCACTCAGCATTCCAAATTATACAGATTACATTTAATTTCTAAGATCTAAAGCTCATTTCTTCAAATAAAAATTTTATTATAAATGTCATTCAGTGTGTGTTTGCTAGGATACCATGGGAATCTTGAAATGCATAAGAAATCAAGTGTCAGCTGCTGTCCTGCTTCTTAGGGACAACGTGCTTCTGTGATGTAGTGACTGAGGCGCACGGTCTCACGTTGGGTAGCCAGGTCTTGGGGAGCGATCCTATTTGGACTTTTGTGGCTGCCCTGCTCTGTATGCATAGCCCCATGTCACCACGTGGATGGTCCTAGGACCTGACACAGTTGTGCCAGTGCCTGCCGGAGGATGGACTCACAGTGCCCCTCTGTGTCTGTGCTGATTCACTGTGTTCCAAGGCCTGGGGACAGGAGAGATGTCCAACAAGCAGCCTGCTGTTCTGACCCCAGCCCTCCGCCGTGGGAAGCTGCCAGCCTCAGTGTGCTTTCCTCCTGCACTGTGGAGTCGTCCAACACTTGGCCCCAAGATCAGAGTCTCACAGGAGTCCTTCATGTGCGATCTTTTGTTCTCGTGCATACAGCCTTGTTATGTGAAATTTCTCAGGTCAGGGGGACTCAGAGCATTTCTGAATTAGCTAAAACGGGCCATTTGTATGACTTTCCACAGAGAAGAATAAGAACTCTCAGCAGCCTGAGCTGGCTCACTCCTAATTCTCCAGGGACCCCTCCCCTACCTGAGGGGGGTGACCTCATGGCACTGGTGCAGCACGATGTGTCCTTCAGCTGTCTGTAGGGCTCAATGGGACAAAACTAGGAAACACAGCCTTTGCTGCTGGGGGGGGGGGGTGCTTTCAACAGCAAAACTTGTGTTTATTTGCATAAAAACCAAAAGAAGCTGGGAAAGGTCAGTGATTCAATAGCATATTTAATGATCTCAATTGTCATCCACTGAGGCTCAGGCTTAGCTCTAAAGAGAGGGGAAGGATTTGCAGGTGTGGTGAGGTGGAAGGTGAATGCACGGCACTCAAAATCACAAATGCAGGGCTGGAATTTGAGGCACTGTGCTTTGTAAATGAAGAGAGTGAATGACAGTGGGTCTGCAGGCCAGGACAGGTGTGTCCTTGCTCACAGCTGTGGGCCCACTCCCTCCCTCCTGGCCTCCCTCCCTCCTGGCCTCCCTTCCTCCCTCCCTCCTTCCCTTCCTGTGGTCTGACTTTGAATGGGTAGCAACAGGCAATCACTGAACTCTGTCTTTCCTAAGATGTGCACACTGGCTGGGGTCATTCCCTCTCCTTTACTTGGGAGCAGATTCCAAAGGTTCTGTTTCCAAAACAGCTTTATAGAGCAGAAAGCTGTTGGTGAGTTGCACAAGCCAGGCTTGATGAGACTACAGGACTGCCTTATTTTGTTTCTGTTGACACTTCCTTGGCTTCGTCTATTTTCTACTCAGTCATTAATTGGTAATTAATACAAAGAATCTGCCTTGAGCCCTCTCCGGTGTGGAGCACTGCGTAGGTGCAGAGAACATGAAAAGAGAGAGTGCAGTTCTCAGCCCAAGCATGTGGCTGGCACAGTGGGCACCACGACCAGCTTTGCCTGCTGGGTCCTGGGGAACCCCTCCCAGCGGTGACTCTGACTTAAGGTGTTCAGTAGGGATTGCGCAGGTGGAGTGTGGGGATTGGAGGCGGTGCAGCTGTCAGGGCCAAGGAACCACGTGCACCGCGGGAATGGAGGTGTGCGCAAGGTTTGGTGCCGATGGGTGCTCTAGTGCCCTGAGCACAGAGGGGGAGGTGTTGGCGTGCGCAGATGGCCAAGGACCTTGATCATCATCCATATTAATTTTCTAGTTGCTATAGCAACTGCAGCAAACTTGAAAACAAAACAAGAACAATTTATTTTCTCCAAATTCAGAGGGGCAAAATCCAAAATCAAGGTGTGGGCACTGAGCTCTTGCCAGAGGCTCTGGAGAGCGCCCTGTCCTGTCCTGCCTGCAGGGCTTGCTCAGCCTCTATGGCTGTCCTCTCCCTCTCTGAGCTCCGTCCAAACTTCTGTCTCCAGGGGGCAGCACCCAACGTGGCTCGCTCACCTCAGCTTAAGCTTGCCTCCATTGGCAAGGGCACTGTTTCCCAGTAGGACCACAACCTCCGGGTGTCAGCGTTTGTTTTTGTTTTTTCTGCACAAATTTTTTAAAGACCGTGTTTTAGAGCAGTTTTAGATTCGTGGTAGAATTGAGAGGAAGGTCCGGGGGTGTCATAACATCCATCAATTCACATCCCTAACAGGTACCGCCTCCTTTACCCTTAACCTCCCCACCAGAGTGGTGGATTGCTGCAGGTGAGAAGGCCCCACCGATGTGTCACTGCCACCATAAGCCCGGAGTTTATGCGAGGTTTGCTGTTGGTGCAGAACATTCCACTGGTTTGGGTGACACGTTGCTACTGTTGGTGTCCTACAGTGTGGCTCTACTCCCTGGAGAAGCCTCTGTGCTCCTGCTGAGCCTCCCCCTCCTCGTGACCCCCTGGTGACCACCCATCTTTGGCTGCCTGGATAGTTTTGTCTTTTCATGTAGTTGGAATCACTCGCTCTGTTAACTTTTCAGGTTGGCGGCTTTCCCTTAGCAAAGAACACGCCTTTGCATGGCTGGAGAGCCCACTTCGTCCATTTCATACTGAACAGCAGAATACGCACTAAACCTCCACTAACTGTGGGCTAAATAAACCTTTCCTTCCTTCATTTTGAGCGTCAGGTACTTGTCCCAGCAAGGAGTGAAAAGTTCCCTGAGACAAGGAGGCCCACAAAAGGTGCACCCGCTCCAGAAGATGCCATAGGGGGCGCTGTGAGCATTGCAGGTTGTACGGGGTCCTTAAAGGTTGGCCTGGGGCCTTCGTTTCATTTCCCAAATATTTATTCATTGTAAACCTTAGTTCTATCTCTAGATTTTTCAGTTCTCTAGATTTTGATGGAAACAGGTCATAAAAGCCCTTGACAGCAGGTGTTGGCTTCCACTGAATGGCCATGGCTAAAAAATAGGGTTCTGTTGCAAGTTTGAGGAGAGGCATTTCTCCTTGGCTCTCTATGTGCCCAACGTCCCTAGCAACAGGCCCTCCACAGGTGACGCAAGCTCAAGCAATGAGCCTTTCTGTCATGTTTTCTAGGTACAATGCTGCGGGGGTGGGTGTTCCAACCCTAAGTGACACTGAAAACTGATATAGAGGAGCATCAGGACCTTGGAGGTCAGGCCTCAGCACTTGTACTGAAATTTGGTAACCCATGCAGTCCTGACATTGTGCTGAAGTACAGATACTGTGGGGCCCACCGCCAACGGGCTGCCCACCGCCCAGCCCAGCCTGTGTCCTCACCTACAGCCCATTTAAACATTTTTAGTGCCCTGTTCACTGCTAGTCAGTATGTTCTCAGTGTCACATAGACTTGCTGCTTCTAGTTTTACAATGTTGTCAACCCAGAAATCCTGAATTCACAAACTAAATCCGCCACCCCCTTCCCTGCAGCTGCCGCTCCTCGACGCTCTTGTGTGTCTTTGTGGATCTGCCTACTGTAGGCATCTTGCAGAGCTGGCCACATAGCAGTTGTCCCACCACATCTGGCTTATTTCATGGAGCACAGTGTCCTCAAAGCTCATTCGTTCTGCGGTGTGCATTAGAGTTTTCTTCTTTTCTAAGGCGGAACGGTGGCCCATGGTGTATGAGCCTCATTTTGTCTCTCTGTTCTTCCCTGCGTGGATCTTTGGGCTGCTTCAGCTTTCTGGCCATGTGGATGGTGCCAGTTGAGTGCTGCCATGTAAGAACCGGTCACAGTGCTCGCATTCAACATTCTGGGCTTGCCTCCGGGACTAACACAATTTCCATACATCATTTTCTTTCAGTTGAACAGTAGCTGAGCCACCTAATGGCATTCCTGGTGCCTTTAACTGAAGTGGGGATAGGAAGTACTTGCCCAAGATCATTTAGAAAGCTAGAATGGAGACAGTCCATGCCTTGTAGTTCACACACTGTTTCCCACTGTGCCCTACCACCTGCACCCTGCTGGGATGATTTGTCACCCAGGCTGGATAAAAAGATATCATTACAGCCTGGTGACGGTCAGCGCAGCTTTTGTCTCTCTACAGAGCAGCGTTCCTGTTGGTCCTGATAAGCCACCTTGTCTAGCTGTGCATGGCTCTGCATTCCAAATCAGGCCCACACCAGCAGCTTTTGTTCTTTTTCCCCCTGCTTCTGTCATGCGTTAAGATGCCTCTTGTACCCTAAGTACTGCTGGGAGGAGGATACTTAATCCACAAGCCTCACTGCATTGCTGACTGGAGCATAGTCTCTCTCTTCATGAGCTGACAACAGCCAGCTGATTGATGAGCTGCTCAAATTGGTCTCTCTGGAACCTCCTATCACCAAACTATGAGTGTAAAGTTTGCATGCACTGTGTTCACACTGGGCCTCAGATCTCTGCTTCTCCCCTGGGGAGCGGAGCGGAGAAAAGATATCTGACAATCTCCAGAGCTGTAGGGTGCATCACCCATGCGTTCTGCTTTGGTCTAAGGATCACTTTTCTTTTGCATTTGTTTCAGTTGCATGAAGAGAAGAAATCCGCAAGAGTGGTGGTTCTTTGAGTGTCCTGTTGATCCCAGCCTGGGGCCGATGGTCCTGCTGTGTGAGCACCTGGGGGACCCTGTGTGGCTGTTTTCTGTAGTCCTGCATAGCTGCCCACTGGGCTCAGGTCAAGAGCAGGTGCTCAACTCATTGGAAGGGCAATCACTCCCCCTTGCACTTAGGAGTTAGGTTTTCATATGTGACTGCGTTGTGTTGGGAGTTAGCTTTCCATTCTTGGCTACTGAAGCCAGCAAACTGTTGTATTTTTATCTAGCTAGGGGCCCAGAGGCACTATAAGAAGTTCTTATCTGACACACTAAGGGGGAGAAAAAGAACAAACAGGCATGCTGGGAATTTCTACTGTGTGATAGTGCAGACTCTTCCATCTACATGCTGTGACTGTTGTTTAAGGGGCAGCCAAGTTTGACCAGGAGTCCAACTGACTTCAGAGATCTCACACCTCTGAGATCAGTGTCACTGATCTAAAATTTGGACTGAATTTGAATCTAGTTACCTTCTCCGAGTTTTTCTATTTGAAGCAGGGAGGGAGGTAATCACTCCGCTCCTCCTCTCCACAAGTCTTGCCCTTGTAATGATGGCTTTGTTCTGGGAGTGCTTTTGGGCTACTCTGGCAGGCTCTCTGGTGCTCTGGGGCAATCTGAACCACACCTGAAGCTGACGGGCTGCTGACATCTGGAGCCCTAATTAAACCAAGCTGAAAGAGGAGTGCATCTGGAAACCAGGGCTGGGCCTCCCAGGGATGGTGCTTTTTTTTTTTCTGTGATTATATCTTTTTTTTTCTCAGAGACCATGTTTATCTATTCTATGAAAAAAAAAAATTGGAATAACATGAATAACCAGATTGAACTTGGTCAAAATGTTGTATCAAGAGAGATTTGTTTACATTTGTGAGTGTTGTAGGCAGTACTTGAAAGTCAAGTGGGATTTGGCCGTGCCTGCATCTGGGGCGGGCGCTGTACACCTCTCTCTCCATAGAACGTGTCTGAAGATTGATTTTCACTGGCCTTGAGAGAGGGGGTGGTCAGCCACCAAGTCAGAGGTGATCCACAAGCTCATTCCAGTGCGAGATTTGCCATTTTAGAACTTACAGCAGATAACAACACAAAGGTTTCATAAGGCAGGAGACACTTCTCCACTCGCAAAAGCAAACTCTATAAAATATAGTCTGATATCATGGTTGATGATATAAAAATTAATTATAGTTTCTATGTGAGTTAAAATCTAATTGTTATCATGTTATAAGAAGAAATCAGAGCCTTTGTTCTGATGCAAGCCCTGCCCTTCACCCTGGGGATACATGGGTTCATTTCACCTCTTTAGCAGGTACTTACTGTAAGCTAGGCTATGCCAGGTGCTCAGGCACTGGTGGGTACAGGATGAGTTCAACGTCCACGGTCTGGTGGAGTTTGCTTTCTTTTATGTATATATGTGTATATATATATATATATATATATATTTTTTTTTTTTTTTTTTTTTTTTTTTTTTTTTTTTTTTTTTTTTTTTTTTTTTTTTGGCGGAACTAGGGATTGAACTCAGGCCCTTGTGCTTGCCAGGCAAGTGCTTATTCTACTGAGCTATCTCCCTGAGTTTGCTTTCTTGTGGGAGAATCAGATGTGAAAAAGTCCACAAAGAAGTAAATAATTTGAAAGGGCTATGAGAGCTGAGGTCCACATCACCCAGATCTTCGCTCCTTTGTGGAACAGAATTTTATTACAAAGCCGTCCTGTGCCAGGCACTGAGGCACCAGGGGAGACGCGACCTGCCGTGATTCCTGTAATGAGAACCAAGGGGCTAGGATGGCAGGTGGTACAGGGAGGAAGGCTTCTACCCAGTAGCTGCAAGTGGCAGTCGGGTTGGCACTTTGTGTGTATCTAGATACGTGTGTGTGTGTGTGTGTGTGTGTGTGTGGGTGAGTGTGTGTGCGCATGTGGGTGAGTGTGGGTGAGTGTGGTGCATGTGTTACACTGGTGGGAGTGTTGGGTGGGGGTAGAAAGATCATTTTAGGTAGGAAGTTCCTTCCAGCAGAGGCTCTGAAGCAGGAGAGAGCTGGTCACAACAGCACGTCGGGCCATATCTTCCCAGACCTGGGCAGCCAGGATGACCCCTGAGGAGGCTGAGATCCGAATGTATGGGGACCTTGAAAGCCAAAGTCAGAATAGCAGACTCATGTGACCCAGCTATTCTCCTTTAGATATCTTTTTAGAATTAAAAACATCGTACCACAGCGATAGATGTGCACTCATATTTATAGCCGCAAAATAGCAAATCTTGGAAACAATCCAAATGTCATCAACCAACCATGAAAAAAGGATGTATTGTATTTTATACAATAGAGTACTAATCAACCATAAGGAAGGATAGAGCTGAGACATTTCTACGTAAGTGAATGCCCCTAGAGATCATGCTCTGACGTGAGATAAATGGGCTGTGTGTGTGTAACTATCACATTGTCTTTCTGTTGTGAGAAACTGAAAGGGTAAATAAGGGTCAGAATGTACAGCAGATATTGTGAAATAGGAAGGCATTGCTCAAAACGAAAGAGGAGCTAGGAGGGAAGAGTAAAGGGAAAAAATGGTAAAAGAAAGATAAAATGGAAGCAAAGCTTTGTAAATAAGGGAGCTAAGAATGGTTGCAGAGAGGGCAGGAGAATGGGAAAAAGAGAGAAATCAAGATGTATCATGTACAGATACGAATTCCCATGATGAGGGCTGGGACATAGCTCAGCTGCGTAAATGCCTGCTTGGCAAATAGAAGGTCCTGAGTTCAAACCCTGGTAGAAAAATAAAAATTCCCATGATGAATATGATCATTCTGTGTATCATAAATTGTACCAATAAACTTAATTAACAAAAAGTGCAAAACACTAAAATCTCATCTTAGGGGCAATGGAAAGACACTAAAGAATTAAGAGGAGCTGGGGAGATGGCTCAGTGGAATAAGTGCTTCCCTGGCAAGTGCAAGGTCCTGAGTTCAATCCCTGGTTCTGCCATAAAAAAAAAAAAAAAAAAAAAAGAGAATTAAGATTTATTTCCTCTCCACGTAGCTACCAGAGTAGCGAGGGGCAGGAGTGGAGGTCGGAGCAGCAGTGTGGCGAATCGCCAACAAGGTCCCACAGCGTGGGCAGGACACGCGGACAGGGCAGCAGAGGCGGGGCGCTTCTTGGCGGACACGCCGCTTGGAGCGCCTTGCTTGCACCTCTGCACGCTGGTGCTTCTCCGCAAACTGTGGAGCTCGCGGAATCTAGAAAGATAGCTCGTAATTTAAACTTAATTTTGTCTAGAAAGCTTCTTCAGTTGAGTAATCCCTTTGGATCGGCGTCTGACGTGACAGCAACAAGGAGCACAACCAGAAGCGGCAGGCTCTCGTTCCCTGAGTTTGGGTAAAGGCTGGAGCGTGCGCAGCGTGAGCTGCGGGCCACGTCCCGGCCCCCGCAGTTTCTCCACCAGCGCGGTTGGGAATGGCGGCGCCCAGGCCAAGGCAGACCACGCAAATGGGCGGAGGTCACGTTCGCAGTGACTCTGGGGGGGCGCCCTGGAATGAGCGGCATCTTGGGGGCATCAGGCCTGCTCGGTTGAATGTGCGTATGTAACAGGTCACAGAAGCGCTAAGGGCTGTGCGCTTCTCTGGAAAGCAATATGCCCGTGCCTAGTAACAGACAGCAGCGAATCAGGAAAAGCCCGCATCCAGTGTTCTTCCTGGTCCTCCTTTGAGGTCTTCTGCACAGGATCCCACTTTTCCAGGGGGCAACACACACCAAAGGGATTTGGCTGGCTTTCCTTCCACCGTGACAGAAACACAGCGAAGATGAGCTGAATGCTTTGCTTCCTTCCTGTCCCGCCCCCTGCCCTCTCCTGTTGTCCCTCTTTCTCTCCTTGTCCCTGTCCTTTTAGCTTTTGTGGGAATGGCGCAGGTTGGCAGTGACTCCTTAGCGTGATGTCAGGCGAGGTGCTTGTTCCTGAGGGAGCAGCAGACTCAGTAGGAAGACCCTGATTCTCCCCGACCAGGCTAGTCTTGCAGAGCTCTGCTCTTTGCTGGATTTCGTGCTGCCCGGAAATCCCGGGCTCTGGATTTAAAAGTGGGCGGTTGGATGGTGGAGCCTTTGGAGGGGACTTCGTGCTTTTGTTTCACTTTTCTGTCCCTTTAGATACATTTTACTAGAGCTGGAGACAGGGGACATCGGTCTTGGAGCAGGATGGGGTGCTATGGCCGTGCAGTGCATCTCGGTCATGAAAAAGAGTTCCTCTTCACTGCCTGGCTTCTGTGTCCCCCCCCCGGAAGCGTCCAAGCCCTCCCAGGAATAGAGATGACTCCAACGATTATTTTCTCACAGGGTTTAACCTCCAGGGGGAGGGCTGCTGGTGGACGAGGTCCACTGACAAAGCTCAGTTGTGTTGTGAGAAGAGGCCTCTTAATTTGGTGAGCTGGAGAAGGCCAGGCTACTCGTGGGCCAGCTTGTGCTTGGCCTGCGGATGGAACTTGCTCTTCACTCACTTGGCTGCTCCGCACCATCTCACCCAATCAAATGCTGCGAGATGTGGTGCTAACATCTGCGGGGACCTGGACCTGATGTATGGGTGCTTGGGTAAAAAGAGGGACTTTGCTCCCCATTAGAGGAGACCATTCTGTCGCCCACCTTGCTGTTAAAACCCTGCTCTCTTACCTCCCTCCACCACTGCAATTCCAAAATGGAACCCCTGTGAGTTTAGGCAGTATCTTCACGACAGACTGATACTCTCAAGTAGGTGCCGGGTGACCTCTGACTCCATGATGCCAGCTGGGTTGAGGAGCAGAGACATGTTACGCGGGTTTCACCCAGCCTTCCAGGAAGACAGAATGGAGGCCCAGCTGGCAAAGAGGGCACGAGGTTGTGGGAGGATCCTACAGACCATCAGCTTCTCAAGCTCTCCCGGTCCCTTTGCCGTCCATAAGGGCATCCGCAGCATCTCCCTTCTGAGCATGCACAGTCTTGGCCCCAATCAGAAGACAGTCACTGTTATTTTCCATTGTCAAAGCAGTGTTTGCCAAAAGAGAAGATAAAAGCGTCTTAGACTTTCTGAGGTCACAGCAAACTGCCAAAGCCTTGGTGTCCTGTGGAGGGTGCCGTGGTCACACTCAGAGCCCAGAGCACATGGCTGGACCTCTGGGATTCCTGATTGATTGCCTATCGGCCCCTTCTTCTGCTCCTCTTCGTCTTTTGTACCCCCCTTCTCAGAACTCAGACACTATGGGCTGCATACGAATTAATAACTAGATTATATAATACTTTGCTTGGGGCATTTATACTGAATCACCTTACTAGGAAAGCAGGGCTCTAGTTCTAGTCACAGAGGTGGTGTTTTTTGACAGTGACTTGTCCTGGTGCTACTCTGCACGGGATTCCACCAAGTCCAGCCACCCGCCGCCCTCAGCTGCCACTCTTGCACCTGGAAGCAGCCAAACACAGGAAATACGTACTGATTTCAAACGGTGGACTGCCCAGGGCAGCTGAGCCTAGGGTGTATGACAGGAAGGCGGGTGGCTGGGCTCCTGGCGGGACACAAATGTCACGGTGTGCTGCCGTCTTAACCCCTGGGGTCTGTCTCCAGTCTAGGTCTCTTCTTATTCGATAGGGGTCATGGGGCGTATTAGGGATCATTGTGCTCTGAAATGAAGAATGTTAGGAATGGGGCTGGGTCGAGAAGGTCTTCACCCCCCTCAACTCTGTGCTTCTGAGTTTCATGAACAGCAGGGAGGAACGGATGCACCACAGCTTGGCGCTTAGTCAGCCGGTCCTTCTGCAGTCTGGGTAGCCTTCAAACACGTGGCAGAGCGGCCTGGCTTCATGCCTGCGTGCTTTCCTAAGAGGCTGCTGTGCTTATTTGATTTAGCTCATGTGAGACGTCTAATTGTTTTCTTCATCTTCTCTCCTTTCTGGCAATGGCTGCAGTAGAATAACACTTTGTCCTGCACCCTCCCCCCCCAGCACCTGCCCCATGCCCTCAAGGGGGATGCTGGGCAGTTGTTGTCTTGGGCAGCCAGGGCACCACGCACTTCACACACAGGCAGCAAACACCTTCACAGCTGAAAACCTTGCAGCAGCCTCAAGCTTGCAGGCTAGACCTTAGCCCTGGCTCCCAGCTGACTGCATGCTGGTTTACCCTCTGCAGGGCTCGAGACTGTGAGCCCTGCTTGGGCTCACACCCCAGCCTCTTGCTTACCACCGGGTGTGTCCTGGTGGGGATAGGGGCTCTCTGCTGTGAGTGCTGATGGCACAGGCAATCACAATGCCCTGATTCTTCACAAGAACTCCACAAAGCCACAGAGGCAGCAACAGGCTTAGGGAGCTAAGCCACCTGTTCAAGGTGACAGCAAGGGTTCAGGACTGCAGTCCAGGTTGTAGCACATGGTTCAGGCTCTTGGCCCTTGCCCTGTGTTGTGTTCATGGCTGGAGAGGTAAGTGCCAGCCCCACTTTTCTTTTTCTTTCTTTTCTTTGTGGCTGGCTCAGCCCACCCAGGAGGCAAGGCTGCACTGCTTGCGGTGCCGGGAATTGACCTGCGGTCCCTGTGTGCTTTCCTGAGCTTGCCTAAGCAGGTGCTTTAGACCTCCGAGCTATCTCACTGGCCCGCCAGCCCCATTTTCAATCGAGTTAACTTAGAGCAAAAACGCCTTGGAGATCCCTGAGCCCACTTCCTTAAGAAGCTGTGGCTGTGAGGGTGGGCCAGCACCTCAAGCCATCCTGCAGACAGTGCCATGGCTGTGGAAAGGTGACCTATGTCCCTTTCTGCAGGGCTCTGGGTGGGGGGGAACAGAGCCTGTAATGACAGAGGGGCGAGGCAGTGCTGGCCAAGCAGCTTTGGTCCTCAATTAAAAATGAACTTACATTCCCTTGACATAGAAGCATGCACTGCAGCATCCTGGCGCAGGCTCCTTTCTGAGCTCCACGCGGGCTCCGCTTCTGAGCCCCTGAGCCCCAGCCTTGCCAGCCCTCGCAGCACCCACTACTCCCCAGTCCGTGCCTTCATCTGCCCCCATACTCAGGCATTCTCTGGCCTCACTCAGCGCCTGAGTCTGCTGCCCTGGCCCGGCCCATCTTCCCTTTCCTTGGGCCTTGCGTCACGTGTGTGCAATGCTCTCTGCTTCTGCTGGTTCTAAGTCCAGGGACATCAGGCTGTGCTTGGGGAGGTTGGCTCCCTGCACTCGGCAATCTGGCTGAATGATGAATGAATATATTTGCACCTGCCAAACCTTTGGAATTAACTCCTTGCAACAGGGCAGGGCTTGGAATACTCTGGTTACAATTCAAATTTATTTTCTCAGACTAGAAAATTTCTGTTATGAATACTTTGTGTTCTCAAACCAGGCGTCACTTGGCAAAATCCCAGGAGCAGGGGTAGGAGGTGGGTGTTATTTTGGGGCAGAGGTGAGGGATAAGAACCTTTAGAACTTGCTGGAAGCACATGCGGGTAGGACATGCATGTGTGGGTTTGCGTGGAACTTTCTTTTCCCAGTGGACCAGCCTAAAACCACTCTGCGACTAAGGCCAGCTCATTTCTTCCATGAAGTCAAGTTTCCCCTGGAGTGGACGCCTTTCCCTGCCGAGGAGCAGGACCTGCTGCCCCGAAGCCCACTCATGGTTGTCAGCCTGTATCTCTGCAGTACACAAGCAGATGCATTTTAGAACGAAGGTACTCTGGTGGTATAAAATCACGGAGGATAAGAATAGCCACAGCTGGCTCTCTGGTTTATGCATGTAATCCCAGCACTTTGGGAGACTGAAGCAGGAAGATTGCAAGCTTGAGTTCCAAGTTTTAGGAGTAGCAAGGCCCTGTATCAAAATAAGATACAAGGAACTGGGGATGCAGTTCAGTGTGAAGGCCCCAGGTCCAGTCCCCGCTCCTGCAATGATAGCAACAGTAATAGCAGTGACTATTGAGTGCTTAGTATGTGCTGGGCAGCAGTAGCTTTACTTTCAATGTCACTGAATTCTTATAATGATCCCTGGGAAGTGGGCACCTTGGTCATTTCTGTTTCATGGATGGGGACCCTGAAGTTGTGATGACCAAAATACAGAACAGCAAAGTGAGGGACGGAAGTGCCCAGAGTCAGCAGCACAGCTGCGCGGACTTAGTGTTCCTGGCGGGTCTGTTGCTCTGTGAGCTCCCCTACGCCTCCACCGAGAGGGCTGGGCCTTTCGCCTTCCTGGTCCTACTGGCCTGGGACAGATGTGGAAATGCCCTGCCTCGTCCCTGGCAGCAGTGAAAGGAGGGTCTCCTGGTCAGTGTCCAAGGAAGGGTGCAGCACTCTTGGGGACCTCAGCATTCCCAGCTGAGAGGCAGTGGGGATTTGGTGACACAGTACAGTGTGGCGCTAATGGGAGGTGGCCTTAGAGTGACATCAAAGGCCCTCCTGCCCCAGGCAGGCTGTGGTCAGGCCCGACCCACTCCTGCATTTTACAGGTTTGTGTGCAGCCCCTTCTATGGAAGCAGAACTTATTAGTGAGGCTTTCTTCCAGTGAAAAAACCCGTGGCCCTGGATCAGGCACAAGTGGCCAATGCTATCTGCGAACAGATAGCTGCCCTGTCCATGTTCCATATCCAGTTCTGAGCCCCGCAGCTGGGGGAGCGCTGGACTCCAGGCTCTGGGGCTGCGGCCCTCTCTCACATGATCCCCAGATGCCTGGGGCCCCTCCGAGCCCGCTGCTGGAGAGTCCAGCCCTTTCCTCCTTTCCTGCAGCACGGTTCCTCTAGGAAGAGCAGTTGCCCAAGTGTACAACCCTAAGCAAAGTAGCTGAGTTCTCTGTCCTGTGCCGACAGCCAGCCAGGCCGTGGGTAGTGGTCGTGCTGGAAAATCACCCTGGAGCCGCGGATATGTGGGGGAGGCGGGAAACACTTCCATGACTTCTGGGGCGGTGTTGTGGCTTTCAGGCTTTGTCCTTCTCCCTTGGTGTCCCTGAGTGGAACCACAGGACTGTGGTAGGGGTTGAGTAGCCCAGGAGGGGTCCAGAGGGGAAGACTGATGGCTTTGGGTTGTTCGTGGCACTGGTGGTTGAGGCTGAGGTGTCCAAAGGAAGAAACACCCTTACGGTGGCCACTACGCACCCCCTTGGCAAGTCCAAGTCACAGTTCTCGGCCTGGCCTGCTCCTCGTGCCACTGTTTGTGAAGCTACCACGTCCTCTGGCAGGATGCTATGGAGCCCAGTCACTGAAGGAAATGCAAGTCACACACAGCTCGACCTTCCACATGAGAGCTCTGAGCAGGTCCTGTGGGAGCTGGCGGGGGCCTTTGGGTTGTCACCATTTTATGACTCTGTGGGAAAATGGCCAGGGCTAAGTGGTCTCCTGCTGTGGGCCAGGAGGCTGAGTGCTGCTTTTCCCTGACCCTGCTTGGCGCCTGGTACATGGGCGCAGGTGGCCGAGGCTGCACCTGAGCCAATACTGGATGCAAACTGTGCAGGGCAGGACATGGCAGTGTGGGTCAGGGACAAGAATGTGTGTCAGGAGACTGTTCTGTCCATGTGGAACTTAGAAGCCGCCCTTGGCCAACTGTCCTTCATACCCCAGCAGTCTGGATGGCTTCTACAGGCCGCGTGCACACGTTGAGGTGAGCAGCAGGGGAGAAGCTGCTGGGACCCCGAGGTGCGGATCCCAGGCTCATCTAGAATCCAGCCAGAATCGGCTCTGCTGGACAGACGAGTGCACCCAGAAGGGGCTGCACAGCTCCTGGACTGTGGTCAGGCCTAGAAGACTTGGAGATCTAAACAAGGTCCTGCCCTGCTGGACTGAGACACAAAGCCCTGCCTGCCTGCAGGAAGAGAAGCCACACCACGGTGGTGAGTGTCTGCATGTGCTGTGGTTAGCTGCCAGTTGAACTCCTATTCATCTTCCAAAATACACCATCACATTCCCTGTGAAGCCTCTTCTAGGCCACTCCTAGGCCAGGATTGTCTTTGTTCCTTTTCTTGTTGCTAAGACAAAATATCCAAATCTATAAGTAAAGAAGGGAAGGTTTATTTGGCTCACTGTGTGTGGAAGTTTCCATCCGTAATGAGCTGGCTCCTACCCAGGCAGGGCAGCAGGGCACAGGGGCAATGGTGAGAGAAGACCAGGCGAGGGCAGAGCCGCAAGAGGGCGAGGGGGACAGTGAGCCTTTTGTCTTCCTTATGTGGAAAGCACTCCTCAGGTCTGTCCCGCGCTCATGCTCACACCGTGTGTGCCCTCCTCTTGCACAGGCTCAGGATGTTTACAAGGTGGGGCCCCTCTCCTCTGCTGAGTTAAACTTCCAAACTTCTCAGCTTCTCCAGTTGCCACAAGGTATCAAGCATCCCAGGAACCATTGGGCCCCTTGCTGTTGCTTGCCCTCCGCCTTCCTGTCGGGGGCGCCCTGCACCCAGGAACACCCTTCTTGAGAACCGCCCAGGGCTCTGGTCAGAACTGCAGACCCCGGAGCTGCACCAAACCCGTGGGCCCCAGAACCCTGCAGTGGAGGCTCAGAAACCTGCGTCAGCAAACTCCTGCTCACTAGGACACCCCGTGCCTGCAAGATAAACAGCAACAAGGGTGTCTCGCCCATGTCTGTCCAGAGTACAAAGCACAGCGCTTATGAGTAACAAGTACAGCCGCTGTGCTCAGCAGACCATTTCACTGCAGGCATTTCTAAGAGACCGGCGCTTTCCCTAAGCAATGACAACCCCTGCCTCCCAAGGTCCCGTGTCACCCTACTTGGACCTTGCTTGTGTACCCCAGACCCGGGCATGAGGAACCAGCCCGGGAACTTACAGAGCCGTGAATGGTAGGGACCCTTGTTAACACCTCCATGCAAGGTCCCCTCGGGGACGGGGCAATAAGCAGGACCCTCTCCGGGAAGCCTTCTTGTGGAGTTTGAGGGTGCTGGAATCACCCGGGCAGGGCAATCCCAACGCTCCATGCACCTTTGCTGCAGATAGTTCCTGGGGCAGAGCGCAAGGTGCAGGTGCAGCTGGCAGGGAGGCCTTCAGGACAGCCCTTGCGGTGCCCTGCCTCTGGGGTGGGGAAGAGGAGGGAAAGGGAGCTATAGGCCCCCGTAGGAGTGGCGCAGTAGAACATCACGACGGAGGCACCCACAGGCCCCATGTTGCTCTGGTGGAGGCCTTTGCAGCTTCTAAGATGAGAGCTCTTGCCCCTGGGTTCTTTGAAGGTTAAAAGTAGATGCTGAGGGCATAAGAGTTACTAGGGTTCTGAAAGTGGGCTGGTTTTACTATTTGGTATCCGATGATGACTGAGGTGGCCGCATCTCCGGAGGTCACAGGGACTGAGCAGAAGAGAATCCTCTTACACACGCTTCTTTCCTTGCTCTTCTCGGCAAATGATTTCCAAATGCCATTTCCAAAGTACTTGCTAATAACTCAGTGTTGCCCTCTTGTGGAACACATTTATCTGTTGTCAAGAACAAATCCAGTCAGACACAGGATGAAGGTCAGCCCCTTGTCAAAGTGGCCTGAGGCCCATCAGACAGCAGGCTCTGAGCAGTTTGTTTTTGAAATTAAATTCAAAAACAGGCCCAAGCCTATGATCTATGAAATCGTCAGACTTTCACATTCAATGATGGGTCCCACTGTTCATTGATGAATGGAGGGGAACACCATGGTTTCCACCCATTCTTTTTTGTTGTTTTGCAAAGATGATTTATTAACTATGATACATTTCATAAGGCCAGACCAGTTTTTTCTCTTACACTATTCCCTAAATAGTTTGATTTTAAAAAACAAAACCAAAGAAAAATCCCTTGAGCAACATTAGCTTTTGTGAGGCCTGACCATGCCCATCAGGATGGATGCTCAAAACCACAATGGTCAAAGAAAGCAGCAGAACATAGGCCAACATTTCCAGCAGTGACCAGAAGAGGTGCCACTGCCCACTCTCGTGCTGAGGAGTTTTAGATGGCAGATTGGCCTTCAAGACCCCTGGGCCAAGAACCGAAGGGCCCAGGATGTAGCCCTGGTTAGACAGCCTTGCTCTGGTTTGGGAAGTGGGGTGTGGGGAAGGAGGGCATCGGGGAGCACAAGGCCTCCTGTTGCAATGAGCAGGAGGCACAGCATCCCAAGGACTCCCTAGACACTATGAGACTTCCACAGAGGCCACGGAATCCTTTGTTGGTGGACAGTGGCTCAGCGGTGGTCTGTGTCTTAGATGTATGAGGTCACAGCTAACAAAAGAGCATGGTGGTGGGTTGGAGGGCCTGGGGGTGACCGCTGGCTAACCTTGGGGACTTTCTGATTTGAGCATTGTACCTACCCGGACAATTGAGCAATGTCTTCTGTTCCTGTGCTCTCGGCCTTCCCTGTACTAAATGCCAGAAGAAGGCATCCAAAGTCCACTGTGAAAAGCAGAAAGGAAACTGCTGTGAGGTGAACTGCTCAGATCCCATGTCATCTGAGCTCCAGGCCCATGAGTAGTAGCCTTATTGGAGCCCTCAGCAGGGTCATTGTGGGTTTACTATTCTAGAAGAACACATCCTTTATTCCTAGGCAGCAAAACTGCTTTCGTAGTCTTATGGGTAAAATTATTCTAAGTTGGGGTTTGTATGAAGAAACCCTCAAGACAGCCCTCCCAGGACCCACCAGTGTGCTTCCTCAGCTTGCATACCCTCTGCAGTGCACTGCCGTGTCTGGAGTCTCAGGGGCAGTGCATGTGGGAGAGCCAGGAACTCAGGTGCCAGGGCTCCAGGGAGTGCAGCAGCTGGAAGCGTGTGTCTAGAGGTGGGCCACAGCCTTCTGGTAGGCACTGTGGCCAGTGCTGGGTGCTTAGAGCAGCCAGATACAGAGATACTGGGGTGGGGGTAAGCTGGTGATGTGGGAGAGAAGGAGATCGCTGGAGAGAGCATCGCTCATGTAAGGCGACCCCTCAGCATTTGAGCAGTGGCCCCTGGCCCATGCTACCCTGCCCTCCCCTCAGCTTCCTTTGTTGTGTGTATTTTAGTTAGCATGGAATGGAATGCTGAGCTCAGACTCCCAGCCTCAGCATTATTGAGAGGTATACAGTCCAGGTGAGAGATGCTTCAGTTGCCTGAACCTGGAGAGAGAGAGAGAGAGAGAGAGAGAGAGAGAGAGAGAGACAGACAGACAGACAGACAGACAGACAGACAGAGGAACAGACAGAGGGACAGACAGAGGGACAGACAGAGGGACAGACTGAGGGACATACTGAGGGGTGGAGAGAGAGAAAGGCTACCTTGCAGAGAGGACTTGGGTGGGAAGAACCTTTCAATGGGCTTCATGGATTGGGTGAATCCTTGTCCACAGAACCAAACCAGGAGGCAAAACAGTAACATTGGTCACTCCCTTGCCTTCAAGCAGGGCTCAAAGTGGATGACAAAGAGGCACTAAGCATTTCAGGCTTCCAGGTGCTGCTGCTTTCATTGTGGGCCACTATCCTGGATTTCCAAGGAGGCCCTGACAATGTAGGCCACACCCACTTACCCCTGTTGGCAGGACTTGGTCACTTGGTTGGGTCGTTGGGCCAGAGGGGCCTGGGGATCCAGACAGGGACAGGGGGCTGTGAGGGTCAGCGGCCATTCTACGGGGTCCAGGAATGGTCCTGTCACATTATAGCATGTGGTGTGAGTTAGGGCCCTGAAGAGTACGTAGTACAGACGGAGCTGAACTGAAAGTAGAGCAGACTGCTTGTAAGTTGCTGCTTGATCAGCAGTCCTGGGGGCACCTGTCTGTGTGCCTGGGTCTCTAAGAAGAGGAGAGACCCAGAGGGCATTGTGGTGGGGGAGGGAGGAGTGGCACCTCAGGTCAGGTGTAGCATGAGGCACACGAGGAAGCAGATGTGTGGCTCTTCTCCTGTGGCTCTTCATGTGGGCTCTGAGATGCCCTTGAGTTCCCGACTGACTGAGGAGGTGGATTACAGACTGGGGCTGGAGTCAGAGGGCATGGGCTGGTCCGGCAGGGCCAAGAGCCAAGCTGCAGTGCCCAAGGGAGAACAGCAGTGTGGAGGGCTTTGGGTGCTTCACATGGGAGTCTATATAAGGCTGCCACTGCTGGCCACAGCACATGTCGTGACAGGCACTCATGTAGCAGAGCGCAAGAGAGGACAGAAGTCATCACAGAGAAAACTGAAATTAAGAGACAGCTGGTGTTTTGTTACCGTAGACCTGCCCCATCTTCAAGGTGAGGAGTAAGCAATAGAAGAGGGGGAGGGGAGAGGAGGCAGACAGGGAGGTGGGGAGAAGAGGGAAGGGGAATGGAAGGGAAGGGGGGGGACCATTCTCTTCCATTCCAGAGTGGAAAGGGTAGGGAGAAGCCAAAAAGCGGGTCCTAACTTCTCTGCACTAGCATGGATGGAAGTTCTGGGTTTTAAACTCACCTGTCTACCGGTTGGTCTGGTGAGCCCTGACACGGTCACGCTGATGGAGAGGAGCTCGGCCCAGGACTAAGTGCGTGAGTGTGAGGCCACATGGACAGAGGCTGACAGAGCCTGTGCTGCCTCCAAGCAATCTTGGCCATCGCAGCCCGCTGACCACTCAGGGAAAGGAGCCAGAAGAGTGACCTCAAGTGCCCCAGGGAGGGCTCAGCTGCCCAGCTCAGCCCCATCTACCACACAACCACGAGGAACAATAAGGAGTTTTCTAATTGCTTGAGCTTTGGGGTAGCTTGCTATGCATTAGTGGGTAACTGGCAGAGTCTCTTCAGGGAATCTGCATGACAAATCCTGTTCCAAGGGACAGGATAGTAGAGTCTCGGGCAATAAATAATTCCGTAAGGTCCTTTGTTGAAAGGACAAATGACCCCCCTTTTTTATAAAGAAAAGAAGGGCTCCGATGTACTTCTAAAGACAATGTCCACTTTTAAATTATAACTTGCCGCTGTGAATACAGAGATACTCAGTTTTCTGCACTTCATATTCATGTGCCTGGATCTTATTATCTCCAGGACTGTCTCACGGGATTGTTCTTGGTCAAATGACTGCTGTTCAGAAGTGCCAGGAAGAAGTTTCCAGATTCTCCTAGGAACTCCATCGGGTCTCACTTAATGGAAGTAAGAAAAACAACTCAATGCAAATCCAGCACTGTGACCTACCTTCCATCTCCCCACCCACTGCTTGCCCTAACGCCCGCTGCTCTTCCAAGAAGGACAACAGACAGGTCAGCCAACATGTGGACTTTATAATCTCTGCTATTTTAACTTTTCAAAGACTCCCTGTAGTGCTGGCAAGCAAGTCTGAGCTCTGCAAGTGTCCTCTGACTGCAGAGCACGCAGGAGCTTTCCCCTGATGAGAACATCGTTTTCTCACACACAAGTGGCTTCTTTGCAAAACGCACTTGGGGCAAATGTCCAATGTGAACAGATTTCCCATGGTTTTGTACTAACTTTTTTCCTATGAAGGTGAACCATTTAATATAAAATGTCAGAGAAGATTAAGGGATTTCTCATACTATTAGTGCCAATCTGGTTGCAACATATTTATTAGCAGAGTGACATTTGTTTGAGGCTAAGTCAGGACTATTTTACTCTCATAGAGACACTATATTTCCTAGGTTAAAAATATATATTTCCTTTTCCCTCAAGGTCAAATTTTCCATTCTAGTAGACTAAACTGTAATTTTTTTCATAAGCCAATAATTTCCAAGTTCACCAATACTGGAACAATTCTTTATTTTAGGTTTGGAGTCAGCTATTATAACTTCTGCCATGCATGCCTTGGAGAAGCTCTTTGGATTATCATCTGCTATCATCTCATCCTAGTGTTTAACTCAACTCCTCTGTGGGTTGTGGTGAGGATGGTGACGATGTTGATACTTCCCCGGCCACTTTCCCAGCTCTGTGGTCACAGCTCTGACCCCTTTCAGGAGGACAATTGACAGCTTTCTTGCTGATGGCTACCAAGGGCTATGGCTTCTGGGAGATAGTGCTTTCAAGTGTGCCCAGAGTTATCACTTATTGTTTTACTAGCAGTGGAGATGAATCTATTAGATCTTATGCTTAACACCAATATGAATATAGATAACTTAACTCATTACTCCTCTAAAAAATGTCTGTCTGCTTTGGTTTTTGACCCAAGAAAATTTTTTCCCTGGAACTACTATTCCAGGAAGAGCATAACTTCAAGTTATGAATGAATAACTCCAGTTAAAACCAAGATGTCATGGTTTGTATTTAGCTCTTAAAATATTTTATTTGTGTATATCCAATCACTGCAGAATCATGTTGCTTGAAGGAACAATTCTGTTGTCTTGTTTTGTGCCTGAGAAGGTTCTTGGCTTCAAATTAGAGTGGCATTTCTATGTCAGACATCCAGATTGAGGGAATCTTTCTAAAAGATTCAACTTTTTCCAATTCCCCTTCCCTCCCCCTTTTCTCCATTCTTCCATCTTTGGTTCTCCCATTCATTTGAAAAAAAAATCTATTTCTTAATTATCTATCTTTAATTTTGCTTCTTCTATCTGTCTGTCTATTCATCCATTTATCCTATGAGTGCAGGAAGATAATTCCCAAAGGACTCACGAGCTGCAGAAGGCATTTAGGCTCACTGGCTTGAGCTCACATTGGGCATCACTGTAGCAACAAACATGCTCTTCGAGGACATCTAACTTTTCTTGGTGGTTCCTCTATCAATGTGGAGGGTCCAGCGGGTCCCCAACAGGTCCCCAGCCTCCACCTTATTTGTCCATACTGTAGTATGACAAACAGGTTGAGTGTCAGTATTTTGACAATGTCCATGCGGTGTAGCAATAGGCAGCAACTGACCGTGAGGCAAGGGGTCATATTTCACATTCCTAAGAGAGTACCCGGGCTCTGTTGCTTTTGGAATTGAAGCTAGAATGAGAGCTGCGTTTGTGTGACAAGAGTGCTCCGCATTGCATTATGGTTTCCAGAGACGTGCTGTAATTTTCTGCTAAACTGCACCACAACTGGAATTATATAAGTGGAGTTGATGATATGCATTTCTGATGACAAAGAATGAAAATTTTAAGAGATTGTAATTAAGTTCCAGAAACGGACTTGCTCTATTATTAAGTTAAGAGAGAACTTCGTGTTGTTGCAGTCCAGAGGTGTCAACTGTGTGACTTGGATCCCTGGGCACACTTTGGGGATATCTGCACACATTTCTGGTCATCACAAATAGGGAGGAATATTGGGATTCAGAGGGTGGAGGGCAGAGTTTCTCCTGGACACTTTGCCATGCATAGGACAACTCTCTTCCCTTCCCCTCCCCTCCCCTCCCCCTCCCCTCCCCTCCCACCTTCCAGCAGAGTCACCTGGCATAGACTCGCAGCAGTGTGGGGTCAGGGAACCCCCCTCCTGCACTTGGGAGGGGCGGCTGAGGTGTCTCTGTAGTTTCACTGGCTCTGCATTAGACTGGAAATTTGGACTTCTGCACCTGAGTGTTCATTAACAAGCTGGAAAAAGTGTGGAAGGACAGCTTACCTCACTCAGCCTTCTTACTTACAAAGAGGATAAGATTGCCATCTTCAGCTTACCAAATGGAGATCATCACTTTGAGACAGCAGTGGGGTGGGACGGCAGCAGCCTTAGGGCTGATTCCATCTCTCTCTCTATTGGGCCAAAGGGGGCTGGAGAGGGGTACTACTGCTTTTTGGCTCACACAGATCAACCGTCACCTGCACCTTTGCAAATTCCTGGATTCAGCAGCTGGCAACGGCCCTGGGTTCTTTCCCTGAGGGCCCATGTGGGTTGTATTCCAGGGTTGTACTCATGCAAGGGTGAGAGCCTAAGCTCTCCGTCCTTTGGCAGCCTGGGAAGGAGAGCGCTCCCCTGTGTTTCTAGATGAGCGTATCCGGTGGTGAAGGCCACATATCCCTTGTTTTAATATTTGCGGGATAGCCTGAGTGTCTCGCTGTGATGTTAACACGAGCTGCCAGGTGGCCTCAGGCTGGTAACTGGCCCTTGGCACATGGAACAAGCGGAAGAAACTGCGCGCCCGGGGTGCATGTTCAGAACTGATTTTGCTTTGTGGTTCACTGCTGATGCTTAAACACAGGATAGCTCAGCATTTCCACAGATGCGACCACTGCCTGAGTGCTCAGTTTCCAAATGTGTTTCTTTCTTATATCTAGCTTCCCCTTTTCACGTAGCTCATTCTGGACTGAAAACGCAGCCTTTCGTTAGCTGTAGGAAATGTGGGCAGTTGTCTTGGATCTGCCCAAATTTTGTCTTAAACAAGGCACAGGATAGAATATTTGTTCAGGGATCAGCGCTCTAATGTAGTTGGATCAAAACTAGCAGCACCCTGACCCCGCCCTCCTATGTAAGTGCTGCAAGTTGAGCCTTCGGAGTCAACAACAGCGTTTTACAGGGAGCCCCTTCTCGCTCCACACCTTCCCGTTGTCCAGTGTCCCAAGCACGAGCTCTGGGGGCTGCTGTCTTTCTTATCTGCCCTTATAGTGCTTGCTTTCAAACAGGCAGAGCTGCTCATTGCCGCAGATAATCGTATTCCGATAATGAACAGTCAAAATAGTTTGGATTTCTTATACGTCGTTATTTCCAGTTTTGCCAATTAAAGCAGTATTTCTCTCTTGTTGGTCTTAGATCTAGCCTTTTAATCTGTGAAACTGTTCAATTTAGCTTCATTCTTTGGTTGATTCATTTATGTGAAAATTATTTTTTAATTAAAAATACAAAATAATAAAAAAGCATTAGAAATGATACAACATTTCATTAAACAAAGTAATAGGAATTTAGCAATGGTTGCTGTACTGCATGATGCTACCTTCAAATTAGTGGTTTAGGTTGCCAGACATAAACCTGGAAAACTAGTTAAAAAGCCAAGCCAACACAACAACAAAGTTATAATAAATTTTGAAAGTTATTCTATTTAACATATTATATAAAGTTGTATGTGTATTATAAAAAGTTATAATAAAAAGAAGGAATGAAAATAACTTTAAGCGTGAACTGCTCCATTCAAGGACCAGCAGAAATGGGCGTTTCAGATCTCCAAGCCACCCTGCACATAGGCATAATGTCCTTTCCGTCCCTCTTTTGTCCTTTTCCTCATCCGGGTTTCTGGATGGCGGCTCACAGACCCCTCCTCGGCCGTTCTGAGCCAACAGTGATTGCACAGCACGGTCTCTTCCCTAGGTGGAGACTCTCGTGTTTCCTGGGTTGCAGTCCTCCTGCACCACATGCCATCTGTCTTCTCTGAGACTGTTCCTATTACAGGCCATCAAAAGAGCATGGATCGGATGAAGGAGACAGGGGCTGCCCTATGTCTTCTTCCTGTCCTGTGCGCTTTCTTCAGTTTTGTGTCCTCCTTGACAAGCATTCTAAGCTCTTCTTTCTGAACACAGACCTTTGAGATTCAGGGAAGCCTCCCTGTGCGCAGCCTTTCCGTAGCCCAGCAGGCCGCAGCCCCACCCAGCATGAGGCTACATGCCTGCCTGCCAAAGCCTGAGAGACCCACGCATCTCCCTGTGTGCCTGCTCCCACAGACCACTGTGAGCACAGACAACCTCTCAGGTGCTCTCCTGTGTTTCCTTTGTCTCTGCGTCACCTGCACCTTACTTTGTTCCTAAACAGCTCTGTACAGTGATGTTGTGCTTTCCCAAACATCAATAAACCCGGCGATGTTTCTTGCTTCTTTTTTTCCACTTTCTGACTCAGGTATAGTCAAACCAGCTTGTTCTCCCTGATGACTTTAAATTTTTTCTGCTAGAGCCTTTCCCTGTATTCTTTGCAGAAAGAAAGGTTCTAAGCGCTGAACATTAGAGTAAGAGTTCCTTGTTCTTTGAATGCAGGTAAGAGATGGGGGGGGGGGGAGAGGGTGATGGCAAACACCTCAAATAGTTTTCTCCTTAGTAGTTTTCTCTTGCTGCGTGAAGAGGTTGGAAGTTAGAATACTTTGGTTTTTGGATCACTGAACACACCCAAAGTTCAGAGATAAGAGTGAAAACCCTTTTCCCGTGTGTGGGAAATTTTCTGCTACTACCTCTGCAAATAGTCTTTTGATGTCGTTTGTGGTGATGCTTGCTGTTTCATTGACATCTGTCAGCCTCATATTGTTTTCCTTTGCATCATCCGGTAGCTGCTGAATTGCTCTTTCCTGGTTCCTGGTTCTTTTCAAGAAGTCTTTCCTTTCATATTCATTAGCTGCACTGCTATCTTCAAGGTCTGAAAAATCAATCTCCAGTTTTGTTCAAGCAGCTCTGACAGCTTTCAGTGGAATTCTTAACTTCCTAGATAACTGTTGAATCAGTTTCATGCATTCTAATTCTTTCCTGTGTGGTCTATTCATTGTTTCCACCATTTTTCTATCCTCTATTTTTTAAAATCTATGCCATCTTTGGATGTGCTGAGCAATTCTTTTATGGCTGTTGTCATTTCTTGTTTTACCTGAGAGATTATTTCTGATTTGATTTATTCTATAGCCTGAAGCAATTGTTCCTTTAGAAAATAATTTTCTTTAAAGAAAGAACAAGACCTCTGCCTACTCTTACAATCTTTCTCGCTTTTCCATTTTCCCCTTCAGTCTCCTTCTCAGGGCCCTTTAGGGCTGCATGCTAGATTCAAACACTGAAGCCAGCCTCACTTCTCAGCTGGGCAGCATCACTCTGAGCAGGGACAGTGGCACACCTGTTCCCAATCACACACTGTCCTCCTAAGCGGGACGCCCTCTGCTGCATCCTGTCACTCCCAGCAAGGTGTCTGACCCCTCTGACTCTACACACCCTGCTCTCAGAGAGGTCCCATGTCCTGCTGCTGGTTCTTCCTATTCTTCCCATCCAACCTTGCTGCACATAGCCAGCTCCTATTTCTACTTTAAGCTCTTTTCATCCTTCCTTCCTTCCTTCCTTCCTTCCTTCCTTCCTTCCTTCCTTCCTTCCTTCCTTCCTTCCTCTCTACCTCCCTCCCTTCCCTCCCTTCCTCCCTCCCTCCCTTCCTTCCTTCTTTCTTTCCTTGGTAAGGGTATTGCTAGGTAGCATGGACTTGTAGTGACTTTCCTGTCTCAGGCTCCCCAGTGCTGGGATTACAAAGTGCACTACCACACTCTATTTCAGTGGCTGACATGGTGAGTCAAGTGGTACTGGGGACTGAAACCAGGATGTTCTGCTGGCCAGGCAGGGACTTAGACCACAGAGCTGTCTAACCAGCTGTAAGTCTGTTTCTCACACCATGCCCCATCAGTCCTCTCTGACCTCGAGACTGGGCTAGGCGACCCTGCAGTGCCTTCTTTCATCACCTTTCATTGAGAGGTGCTCGTCTTATGAAATCTAAGATGTACATCATCTTGTTCAGTGTTATGTTCTACATCTTGCAGCATGAGGCAGGTGTTGAACACGCACCCACTGAATCTTTATTGAATTGAGAGACTGCTTGTTGGCAGGTGCTACCAGGCACTACCCACCAAGCCAAGAAAAGAGTCTGAGATGGTATAGCATGGGAACTGGGCTGACTCAGTGCATACGCAACTAGTGACAAGGTAAAGAGGAAGGTCCACGCTCTGCCCTTGAACATCCACGCTGCAGGCAGTTATGTGATGATGAGGAAGCCCGACTTTACCCTTGTGTCCACCTTGTCCCACGTGATCATGCTGCCCGCCTTTATCCCTATGTCCTCTTGTCCCATGTGATGATGCTGCCCGCCTTTATCCCCGTGTCCACTTGTCCC
>PVKA01025088.1:7624-33478 GCA_004027165.1 Ctenomys sociabilis
TTTTTTTTTTTTTTTTTTTTTTTTTGACACTTTGATCAAGTTAATTTGCCACACTTAGTATGCTTCATAACTTGCAAAATACATATGCTGAATTAGAAGTCACTGAAATTTCCTGTTAACCTTTCCCTACAAGCTTAGATGGCATAATGTGCCCATCTTTTTAGTTAAATGGCACTCCCCATATTCTTTTCTTATATACCAAGTCATGGTGTTGTCTTTGTACAAGATTCCATTCTAGCGCATGCTGACAGGTGCTCTCTTCCATCACAAATAAAGAGAAAAACTTAAAAAAGAAATACAAAAAGACAAAATTTAAGTTTAAAGTTACTGAGAACAGAGGTTGTAACGGCAGAACCAGCTGCTGTACATTCTCTATGTTCCCTTTTACACCTTGCCTTCTATTTGCTACTCAGAATACCTTTTCCAAACTATGAGAGGAACTACGAAAGGAACAACTTTTTTCCCCAGACTGCATCTCAGGTACCATATTTTCAAAATCAATATTCTATAATTTTTATTACTGAACCAAGCTTCTCCACTCTAAAATCTTACCACCCTAGAAGTTCAAATAAATAGTTTTCTTATATTCATGTCTTATTCATGTTGTCCAAGCTTCAGGCATGCCTAAGAGATGGTTCTGTGTCAATGAGAAAAAAGGTGAATTTTCAGTGGCTCTGAAGCTTCAGGGTGCCAACTGACCTGTCATCCACGCTGTCGAGACACAAATGCCTATTGCTCACGGAAGAGGCAGAGGGCTGGCTGCTGGCCCCTAAACCCAGACATCGCCTTGCAGGGGCTGTAATACTACCTTGGGATCTGGAGGTTGTAGCAGGCTCAAGGTGTTTTCTTTCTTTGAAAATAGTATTCACTTTTAAAACAGCCAGTTCTTCAAATTGTATTTAAAGCTCATAAGTGTTCTCTGCAGTTAAGACTGAATGTTCTCCCATTATGTCTATTTCTTGCCATAATCAGGTTGCTGCTTCTGCCTGACTTTCTCATTCTTATCAGGGTTGGTCTATCAAATAATTATTTAAGAAATATTAGCATATGTCAGCCATGTTTATAAATCCTAAGGATGAGGTTTTTAATAAATTAAAGTCTTGCTACTCTGAATATTATGAGTAGAATAATGCAACAAAAATGGTCAATTTTTTAACCTAATAAATTACACTGATATCTCAATTGTCAGTCAATTAATTCCAAATTTGTGTTCAAACACAAAAAGTTCAAGAACTAAATGTATTTTTCCTATAATAAATAATAGAAACCCAAATAATCACTGCTGAGATACAAAAATTATGCTCCTAAATTTATTTTTCCAAGACTGCAAGTTTCACAATTCTTTCTTTAACTCTACTATACTCTCAGTTTCCTTCTTAGCTATCCTGCTGGCATCCCTAACTTTTTAAAAATTCATGGTTGTAATATTTTAAGGCAAATAAAGTGCAAAAGAAAAGCACAATGATGAATATATGAACATACTAACATGAACACTGTATATGCTGCCTGAGCTATAGAGGACCTAACCCTGAAGTGCTAGGCTGAGGCAGGAGGATTGTTGTGAGTTCGAGACCAGCCTGAGCTACAAAGTGAGCTTAAGGCCAGCCTGAACTGCATAGTGGGACCCTGTCTCAAAAAAAAAAAAAAAAAAAAAAAAGGCAATCAAAATGACTCAATTTCCTCTGAAGTATAGGGTTTTTTTAAAGTTTGATTGTTTAGTTTGACTATTGAGCAAAGTTCCAAACACTGTGCAGACTTTTTTCAAACTTTGCTTCTCAAGTAAAAAAAGTTGGAGCTTGGAGCTATTCAGCAAAACATGTATCACTGCAATAATTTCATTTCAGATTAATTTAATAAATTAAGTAACAAATGTATACATATACAAAAATTAATTTCAGCAAATGATAGAAAATGAAGTGTATTGGGATGGAGGATGTCTACTTGAGCTACCATAATTTAGGAAAAACTCACTGAGATTTTTTTGAGATAGTGATTTTTCATCTCTACCCTAAATGAGGAGTGAACAAGAGAAAGAAAAAAAGAGAATCAGACTTTCTGGAAAAATCTTCTTGACAAGCACCTAGAAGTTCAATTGACTTCCAGGATTTTTTTGTTTTTTTGTTTTTTTTTTTTTTTGCCAGTACCATGATGATTTTATCACTGTAGCTCTGTAGTATAGTTTCAAGTCAGAAACCGTGATGCCTTCTGGCTTTCCTTTGTTGCTCAGGATTGCTTTTGCTATTCTAGGTCTCTTATGGTTCCAGGTGAATTTTAGGAATGTTTTATGTAGATCTGTGAGATATTCTAATGGCATTTTAATCAGGATTGCTTTAAATCTGTATAACTTTTGGGTGTATGGCCATTTTCACAATGCTAATTCTTCCCATCCATCAGCAAGGAATATCCATTTTATGAAATCCTCTTCAATCTTAGTGTGGAGATTGTTCCAAAAACTGGAACTAGAGGTCCCATTCAACCCAGCTATTCCCTTTGTGGGTATTTTGCCAGAAGAACTGAAAAATATACACCATAGTCGTATATGTGCAACCAAGTTTATAGGAGTGCACTTTGTCATAGCTAAATCTTGGAAACAACCAAAATGTCCATCAGCTGAAGCATGGATAAAAAAAGATGTGGTGTCTTTATACAATGGAGTATACTCAGGTATATAAGACATAAGTTCAAACCATCTCTAGATAATTGGATGCAACTAGAGGCCATACTTATAAGTGAAATAAATAAGGCCCACATGTATAAACATTGCATTGTCTCCCTAATGTAAGAACCTAAAAGAGTAAATAAAATCCAAAAGTTGCAATAGACACTGGAAAGAAACTTTTTAAAAGTAAAGAACAAATGGGACAGGGAAGGGAAAAAAGGAAGAAATAAAGAAAAGTTGTATGCACAAGATAGTTTGGAAAATTGTATGGCAGATTTCCTCTAGTGTATGGAAAGGAACAATTAATGCTTAATTTTTTTCTTTTTCTTCTTTTTAATGTTAATGTTTGACCAATTTTTCATTCTTATATCTAGTAATCGCAACAACTAATTTAAAAACAATAACAAACAGCTTAACAACCATTGTTGAATACCTATCATTTTGTTTAGTAAAATTCTATATCATTTCTATTGTTTCACGATTTTATTTACTTTTAATAATACATAAACAAATAAATAAATAAAATCATGATCAATGATGTAGATATGCCTAAGGAGAGTCACATGGAGAGAAAACATTCTCAGGCTTTCACAGAGAGCAAATTGGCCAAGCAATGGTCATGACTCATCCGCATGGCTGACAGTGACAAAGGATCTACAAACTATGGTACAGGGTTTCAGGATAAATCCTAAGGGGACTTGACTGACCTTATCAGATAGAAAAGTTACATTTCTTGTTATATAGGTCTTGCTTTATCTTGGTCTTAAGGATCCAGCAGAAAAAGTATTAAAAACAAGGTATAAAAAGTAAAGCCATATTAATACGCTGAGCTGTAAAAGGCTCAAGCCAACAACTTCTGACCTTGACAGTCCTACAGACAATACACTATATTATGGACTACTGGACTATATTGGAATATTTTTCTGAATTCATACATCTACAATATTTAAATGACAATAGAATACCCTTCTGTGACAAAACTAAATGAAAAAAAAGAATGCAAATAAATGACAATTTTGTATCTATATACTCAAAACAGGTATCATAGGTATACAGCTACATTCTCTTAATTCAATGAATGAAAAGATTTGTTCTAATACTGTTTGTGGACCACTTAGAGGTGCTAAGTAAAATATCAGCAATGTTTTTAAATTGTGTAATTTAGTTTTTAGAAAAAATAAAAAGATAGGTATACAGTTATATTCTCTTACTTCAATGAATAAAGGGATCTTCTCTAATAGTGTTTGTAAAAAGAATATCATGTCTGCACCTTGTACAGCAAATAACCACTAAGAAAACAATATGCAACGTATTAGTTATTGAATCTGTCCTACTAATTTGATTTGAAAGTGTCTCATTGCTATTTTATCTTTGATAAAATTATGGAAAAAAAGAAAATAAATGATGTCTTTAGAAGCTGAAAACAAGTGACCAAGAGGCTAAAACTATTCCCTGAGATATTTTCTGCCAAGCTATTAATCAAAATACCATTAGTATATCTGACAGATCTAGATAAAATGCTACTAAAATATTGATTTTTATTTGCTCAACAGTGCCTGAAAAAATTATCATATAACATGCACATTTGGGACTGTATTCTCATATTAAGTGGGAGACACTGAAAATTCCAAGCTTTTATTTTCCAGAACTCACACATCAAAGTTTGAAGAATATCTGTTCAGTATTCTTTCCCTTGTTCAGTGATCAAACCAAAAGTCCAACTTGAAAAATCCTGTACTTCTAAGAGTGAGTGATTTGTTGTGTATTATCTCAGACATGGAGGGACCACTTCAGTGTAGGAGCTGCTCTTGCACAGACAACACATAGCGCTAGTGTCAGTGTGTTCACGTATTCCTCACTGTGCTTTTTTGCACCTTATTTGTATAAAATATTGTAATATCATAGCATGAATCCCCCAAAAAGTTATGCAGACATATAATGGAATACTACTTGGCTATAAAGAATGACAAATTTAAGACATTTTTAGGAAAATAAATGCACCAGGAAAATATAATGCTGAGTGAAATAAAGCAGGACTGGAAGCTTAATTATCATATGGTAAGGTTCATGTGAGTGAGAAAGGATACAAAGAAAAGAATAGAGAATGAGCATAAAGGGACAAAAGGTATAACAGGGCCCTCAAATTTAAAGACCCAATTCAGAAATGGGCATCTGAGATAAAGACACACTTCTCAGAGGACGAAATTAAAGAAGCAAATAAATATATGAAAAAATGCTCCACATCGCTAGTTATCCATGAAATGCAAATAAGAACAACACTGAGATACCATCTCACTCCAGAAAGAATGGCTATCATAAGGAAATCAACCAACAACAAATGTTGGAGAGGTTGTGGGGAAAAGGGAACACTTCTCCACTGCTGGTGGGAATGTAGACTGGTACAACCATTGTGGAGGTCAGTGTGGAGACTCCTCAAAAGAGTAGGACTAGAAATTCCATTCAAGCTGGCTATCCCCCTACTGGGATATTTCCCAAAGGAACTGAAAACATTGTATCATAGCGATATATGTGTACCTATGTTTATAGCAACACAATGTGTGATAGCAAAATCTTGGAAACAACCACATGAGGAATGGTTGAAAAAGATGTGGTATTTCTATATAATCGAGTATTACTCAGCTATTAAGAATGATAAGCTTGAAGCATTTATACTGAAGTGGATGCCATTTGAACATATACTCATAAATGAAATAAACAGGACACACATGTGTAAATATCATATAATCTCCCTAGTATAAGAAGTGAAAAGCAGAAATACAAATGGAAATGTACAACAACAACTAAAATCAATTGAGTCAGATAAGGGAAAGTGAATGGCATATGATGCAGGATACTAATCAGCTTTTCTTCTGGATGGTTAACAACCTAAGTTCACAGATCAAAGTTGGAAAAATAGAAGAGCCACAAGGCCACCAACATTTTGGCCCTAGCCTTTCAAGGTCAGCGAAGACTCAGGACATAGGAGAACCTGTACTGCAATATCATGAAACTCAGGTGAGCTCCAAATTTTCTGAGCAAGGAGATTATGGAGCCATAGAGGAAAGAGATCGAAGTTCTATAGTGTGCTTGGGGAGAGTCACATGGAGAGAAAACTTTCTGTCAGGCTCTCACAGAGAGCAAACTGGTCAACCATTGGCCATGACTCATCCACATGGATGACACAGACAAAGGATCTACAGAATAAGGTACATGATTACAAGATAAACTCTCAGGGGACTTCACTGACCTCATAAGAAACAAAGTACATGTGTTGGTATATAAGTCTTGCTCTATCTAGGTCTTAATCATCCAGCAGAAAAGTATAAAAATGAAGTATATATCGTGGGGCCATAATATTAAATTGAGCTGTAAATGGCTATGGTCGACAACTTCTTCGGATAACTCACCATTGTTGTGGAATGCTGGACTGTGTAGGACTGTGTTGTCGAGTTCAAGCACCTAATTTAGTTGAATGACAATGGAGTGCCCATCTTGACAGGTGTAGAGAAAGGAATGGGTATAGAAAGGAAGAATCATGATGTGTGTGTATGGACAGTACAGTTGGGATAGATAACGCTGTGCTTCTACATAATTCTGTGAGAGGCAAGATTTGCACTAATGGTGGTCGGACAGGATATTATGTCAGCTTCTAGTACTCTGGACAACCACTAGGAAAATATCAAGGTAGAAAGTACTAATTATTGAATCTTTGATGTAATTCAGGTATAAAAAATAAGATACGTAAACAGCTACATTCTATTTACTGATAAGAGACATATGGTGTAATAATGTCTGTAAGTATAATATCATGTATGCATCTTCTATGATATCAAAACATTATGAAAACAGTTTGCAATGTATTAATTTATCAAATCCATCTTATCAAGGTATCTTAAAACTATCTCATTGATATTTGTACTTCAATAAAACAAAAATTAAAAAATAAATAAATAAATAAATAAAATAAAGACACAAAAGGATGAATCCATAGCAGTAGAAAAATGCTCCAAAGAAACAAAGACAAATAGTGAGAAGTGAAGAAAGGAAAATGAGAAGGATAGAAATGTGTCATGCTCAGGAGCCTTATAACCTCAATTAATGTGAACAGTATATACCATGTCATGAACTAAGACAAATAATATTCATAGAATAAAAAAAAAAATAGGGTAGGATAACTTAAGGAGGGAGAAGGGAAGGGAAATAGGATTTAGAAAAAGCAAAGACATGCATAGTATGTTTCTGTGACCATTCCCAAGATGAGTATAAACCATATGAACTGCAAACATGTACATATAAAGTGAAAATTAAAATATAGAATAGATACATAAATATTGAAAAACAACTAAAAGAAAGTTAGTGACACCACAAGTAAAGCTAAAAGAAAAACTGAGAAACTCCTTTCCATTAAAACATAAATCATTGCAAATCGTTGATTAAAGCTCTGGGAAAATGAATTCATAACTTCAGTTTCTAAACCTCAGTACCTGGTTTTCCATTATTTCTTATGGGAAATATGTGTTTAGTTCTTGAACTTTTCAATGTGAAAACACAAATTTAGCATGGATTGAGTTTAACAATTGAAGTATTACTGTATAAAACTACACCCTACAGTTAATAAACATTGCCCTCATGACCCATAAAACATTTATAAGTTTTTATCATACCCTTAGGCATATGACCATCAATTTATCTTTTCTCAGAGTTATAGATGCTAGGAAGTCTGTTAAGTAGTCTTCCTTCCAAAGAATTGATGCTAGGAAGTCTATATTAAAAGCCCTGGCAGACCCAATGTCTGTTGAGTGCCCACTTTTCACTCATCAATAATGATCTTGCTGTGCCCTTCTGTTGGATCTCAGCTGCATCAGAACTGTTCATTAGGATTCCACATGTAAATCTAGTCCCCTTCCAAATGTACCAGATACAAATATCAACATAAGAGATAAGATTTCAATATATGAAATATGAGAAAGGATCGCAAATATGTAATTTATAGCAGAAATATCGCTAATGTATCTTTCTCTCTCCCTCAGTAATGTGTTTTACTACGTTTTGCTTTCCTATTTCAATGATGAAAACGAATTTCCTGCCCTTGCCCATGGCTGACTGGCCTGGTGTTTGCATCCTACCTTTGCACATACTCTTCCTATACCGCTGGGTATACTCTCAGTTTAGCAGGTTGTGATCCACATGGCCATCATAATTTTCCAAATATAATGTCACTTCTACTGTAGGAATTAGCATATCTATTTTAAACTCCTAGTCACTCCAGTACTACTGCTGGTTAATTGTGCATATATAGTATTTTTCATGAAAGATTTCTGTTAAATATGCTGTCTCATCCAGGCCATTGTTCAGTATTTTATTTGTCAGAGAAGGATAAACAAATGATATTTTTATGACCTTGTGTTCCTTTAGTGGAATCTTTCTTTCATCATGATGTGAGGGGGTGAAATGTAAGGTAACTATAAGATTTCTGATTCAATCATATCCTCTCTTATTTCACTGTTTAGCAGCTCTCAACTATTTTGAATTTTCACTTATGTAATTTTTTTTTCTAAGCAGATGCTTGTGACATTTTTGTTTAATTTGGAAATTCTATACTTTCACAAATGTATTAGTGAGGGTTTTACTAGAGGAACAGATATAGTACAAAGAACAGATATAACGTAAGATATAAAAGTATACAGGAAATTACAAGATTGGCTTATGATGGTCAGCCACAGAGTTGGGCAAGGAAGTGTGCAGAGGGCGTCTGCACACCCAGACTGAAGGATTCAGTCGCAAGGTCTGAAGCTCACTGCAGTGTTCAGTGCAATTCTCTATCAGTTGGCTAATGGATCTGCAGTGGGAGGCTGAAGAAGCTGGGACAGAAGGCTCAAGAATCCTCAGTGGAAGCTGAAAATCTGCAATGGAAAGCTGAAGGATCCACGCTGAGGCCGAAGAGTCTATGCTGGAAGCCAGGAGATGAAGTCGCAGCTGGCTGAAGACTGAAGTTCCTCTGAGGAAGTGGAGGAACACAGATTCCCTCCTCAACCCATTCATACACCGTTTTGGTGCTGAGTCACCCCCGAGCGTGCCCTCCACGCCCCATGGAGTGGGGCCTCCACAGCCCAGGGTGTGAATTCCAGAAGTGATCCAGCCAAGTTGACCCAATGCATTGACCACTATAACCAGAAATCTACATAAATATCTCTCCATTTATTTTATCTTTCTGGGATCAAGGAAAATTCTTCAGTCTGTCAAATAGTCTTCCTCCCAAAGAATCATCTTCCTTATTATGTAAAACTTAAGATATTCATGAGCTCAAAAATTTCCCAATATATTTACATGTTCCTCTTTTTTATTTATTTATTTTTGGCAGAACAGGGGATTGAACTCAAAGTCCTTGAGCTTGCCGGGTAAGTGCTTATTCTACTGAGCTATCACCCTGGCGCCTTAAATGTTCCTTTAATTAAATTATATAAAACACTAAATGGAGCTAGTATAAAAATCAAATACGGATCCAGTCATATTGCCTACTGATTTTATTTTTCAAAAGCAAGTAAGTTTTTACTAGCACAAACATGTCACAAATATTAAAAAGCTACATTACGATTATAATATTTATAATGGGATGTCTATAGAAATGGTAACAGGAATAACAAATAATCTAAAAATCTGTGCAAAAGCTTGTACAAATCATAAAACAACTTTGATTGACATATAAATGTGTTAAAAAGACAAAACTATGATGGAAAAAGGGCCTACTCTAATTCAAATAGAAAAGAAAAATTGATTTTACATAGTAATATTCTGCTGAAATAGTATTTCTTAAATCTAAGTAGATATACACAATTTTTTGAAATTAATCTCAGCAAGTACCATGTTGCATACAGTCTGCAGAGATAGTTCAGTGTTGTAAGTACCTGCCTAGCAAGTTAAAGGTCGTAAATTCAATCCCCAGTACCAATAGCAACAAAAAGGAAACAAAGAGAAAAAGAATTATGTTCCTTAGGGGCCAGTGAGATAGCTCAGCAGTCTAAAGTACCCGCTTAAGCAAGCATGCAGGGATCAGATCCAGCTCCAGTACTATATGCGGTGCCAGCCCGACCCCCAGGGTGGGCTGATTTGGCCACACACACACACACACACACACACACACACACACACACACACACAAAGAATTATGTGCCTTAAATAAGAGAATTTCACTGAATTCTACCGTTTAATTTCTGTTATTCCACCTCTTACAGTCCATTTCTGGGACTTACATTAAAAGTTATTCATATTTATTTGTCATTTTGTCAAAAGTTCTGCAAGATACTGCTAAGGAAGAATAGAGGAAGTTTATTGATTTCAATCACTGACAGAACTGATAAGTAAGCAAAGCTTACCCTGACTTCCCCATACTAAAACTTTCTGTATTACTTCATCTTTCTTTATAGACACCTGGCACAGTTATGCGCCCTCTTTAAGAAAATAAAAATGTCTGCTTCCAGGAAATAACTAGTAGATTTATAAGTGTCTCTGATTTAAGAGCATTGCAAATGTCGGTTAATAGAAGTATAAATTTTAAGTATTCAGAAAACATTTGTCTGGTAACCCATAAAAATAACACCAAAATTAGTGACTGTAAATTGCATCGAACTATTTTTCATCTCTTTGAAGATAAAATAGCTGTGATTCATATTCACAAACTCTAGGATAAATGCTTATGGTATCATTTCATCATATAGAAATGAAGAACAGAAACATAATTTGTACAGCACAGTCAGTATAATATCAATAAAGATATATATATATATATATATATATATATATATCTTAGGAAAATAAATTCATACAATTTCAGATCATTAAAATGATGCTGAATAATAATTAAAATGAAATTGAATCCAGTGAAGTGTATCCTACCTTATCAAGAGAAGCCTTTCTCAAAACTCCCCCCTCAGCAGGTACATTTTGGGGCTTTGGGGAATGATCAGAATTAGCAATTAATGTGGGAAAAGCAGCAGGTAAACAGAGACCATATAAATATCTTTAAAACTCATTTCCTGAAGAACTTTTATTAGCTCCATTAGTCAACCGAAAGAGGGGAGTTGATTTGCTAGACTCTAGAAAAGGCCATCTGTGGAGGAGACTTGGACCACAGAAACAGGAACTGCCTTGGAACAAAAGGAAAGGTCAATAAACTTTTACTATGTTCCAATCAGTTCTCTTTAAGTCAGAGAAAATGCTTCTTAATCTATTGGTATGATTGTTCTGCACATTGGCTCAACTTACCAAAATAACTCTAATCCAGTATAATTTATCAATAGCATGCAGGGCTTCAAAAAAGGTAAGACAACTGAATGCATCATGCTGTTCTTTAAATAATTTTATTGAGAAATAAATAATAATGACCAAGTTTCAAAACTGATCAGTAGGAGAGTTTCAATAATAAATACATTTCATATTGTTGTCCTAATGGTTATGCATTCTATAAGATGCACACATGATATCTTGTTCACAAACATGATTAGAAAAAAATTTTTATTCACTGAATTAAGAGAAAGTAGCTATATACTTATCCTATTTTGAACATAGAGAAACAAAATGGTCATTTGTTTAGTTTTGTCAGAGAAGGGTATTCCATTGTCATTTAAGTATTAAATGAGTGTGAACTCAGGAAAATAATCCAATATAATCTAGTAGTGCATAATAGTAGTGGGTTATCCATAGGACTGGCAACGTCAAAAGATGTTGATGTGAGCCTTTCACAGCTCAGCATATTAATATGGCTTTACTTTGTATTCTTAGTTTTTATACTTTCTGCTGGATTGTTAGGATCAAGATAGAGCAAGACCGATATAACAAGGAATTTAACTTTCATCTGTGATAAGGTCATTCAAGTCACTTCAGGATTTATCCTGTAATCATGTACTGCAGTTTGCAGATCCTTTGTCACTGTCAGCCATGTGGGTGAGTCAAGTCACGGCCATTGCTTGACCAATTTTCTCTCTGTGAAAGCCTGACAAAATGTTTTCTCTCCATGTGACTCTTCTTAGGACCACTATACATCATCAGTCACGTGCTCTATGACCCCATAATCTCCTTGATCAGAATATTTGGGACACAACTGAGTTACATGATATTACAGTATAGGTTTTGCTATGTCCTGAATCTTCACTGAACTTTAAACGCTAGGACCAAAATGTTGGCTGTCTTTGCAGCCCTTCTGTTCTTCTAATTTTTGTTCTGCAAATGTAGGTTGTTAGCCATCTAAAAGAGAACCTTATTATTACCCTACAACATATGCAGTTGGGTTTAACCTATTTGTATGAATATCAAACATCTTAGGCATAACATGGAATAGGTATTTTCTGTCAAGTATTGATATGTTAAAGTTTAAGTCCTTGCAGAATGTGGAGAAAAAATATAAACAATAAAAATATTTAAAAATATGAATAAACAATTACATATTTTTACACGGAAATTTAGAAAACTAACCAAACACCATTGTAGCAAGACAGTCCTGTGACATTTTTATATTGTATCTTTTTCTCTTTTATTACATTAAAAAAAAACACACAAAAACATTTACTTCACAAACAGTATAGCAATAATTGGTATATCATGACAAGCAGTACATACTTAGGAGACCAGAACAGGCATTCCAGCATGAGGCTATCACACATTGCTAACTTCAGTGCAGTTGCTTAGTTCACAGATATCAGCATATATACTTAGTAATAATACTATTCCTACCAATGAACTGCTAGTTTCAAAAACCTGCTGATGTTTCTCAGGATCATTGCCTTAACCACCTTGCATGTATAAATATATGGCTTTGCCCCTATCATGTTTCCTAGCTTTTCTCCTTACCCTCTCTTCATGTTCTAATCCTCAAGTTCTCACTTTCCTTTTAATTGTGCTATACCTTTCTATTTGAATTTCTTCTTTTGAGTTATTATACTAGACAGACTATATGATATTTACACATATGGCTCTGGTTATTTCACTTAACAGCATATAGTCAAGTGACATCCACTGAAATATAAAGACTTTGAATTTATCATTCTTTATAGCTGAGTAATGCTGATTGTATAAAAATAACACATCTTTTTGATCCATTCCTTAGGTGACAGGCATCTTGGTTGTTTCCAAGATTTGGCTATCACAAATTGTGATGCTATAAACATAGGTACACATATATCACTATAATATGACATTTTCAGTTCCTAAGGGAACATTCCCAGTATGGGGAGGACTGGCTTCAATGGGATGTCCAGACCTAGATTTGTAAGGAGTCCCCACACTCATTTCCATAACATTCCCACCAGCAGTGGAGAAGGGATTCTTTGCTCCCAACAGCCTCTCTAATATTTGTTGTTAGTTCAATTCATTATGATAGCCATTATTCTTTCTTGGTTAGATGGTAATTTAATTTGCATTACATGGATGGCTAGTGATGTGGATAATTTTTTCATATGTTTCTTCACTTCTTTAATTTCATGCTCTGAGAAGTGTGTGTTCATGTGGGATACCCATTTGTGGATTGGGTCTTTAAAGTTAAGGGCCCTAATGGTTTTTAGCTCTTTGTAAAGTGTAGAGAGCAGACTTTGTCTGAGTACCTAATAGTTTAGAGTTTTTCCAAATTCATGGGTTGCCTTTTCACTTTGTTTGTAATTTCTTTTGATGTGCAAAAACTTCTCAATAAGAGGAGGTCCCAGTTGTTAATTCTTTAAACTATTACCTGCAATGCTTTTTGTTCATTAAATCTTTGACTACCACTATGTCTTCAATAGTTCCTCCTACTTTGTCTTCCAGGACATTAAGTTTCTGTTGTAATGTTTAGATTTTTAACCCATTTTGATTTTAGCTGAGGGCATAGTGATAGACCTGGGTCAAGTTTTAGTTTTCAACATGTAGAGAGCCAGTTTTTCCAGCACACTTTGTCAAAGAGGCTATCTTTCTTCCAGTGAGCATGTTTGACCCCTTTGTCAAACATAAGGTGGCTGATTATATCTGTAGAGGCTTCTGTGTCTTCTAATCCATGACACTGATCACAGTGGCTTTGTAGTATAATTTCAAGTCAGGAATTATAATGCCTCCTGCCTTGTCTTTGTTGTCCAGGCTTGCCTTTGCTATTCCAGGTCTTTTGTCATTCCAAATGAATTTTAGGCACAATTTCTCAAGGTCTGGGTGTAGGTGGTAGTTTGATAGGGATTGCCTTAACATCATACAGAAATTTTTGTGAGTATGGCCATCTTCACAGGGTTGGTTCTTCCTATCCAGGAGCAGGGAAAATCTTGCCATATTCTAATATCTTCTATGTTATCTTTTTTTCAGAGTACTGCAATTTTCCTTGAAATGATCTTTGACTTCTTTAAATAGATTAATTCCAAGGTATTTTATTATCTGTGGTACTATTATAAAAAAAATTGTTTCTCTAATTTTCCTCTCAATGTGTTTGTTATCTGTTGAGAGGAATGCTATTGACTTTTGGGTATTGACTTTGTATCAGCTATGCTACTGAATTTATGTGTCAATTCTAGTAGCTTCTTGGTGGAGTTTTTTGGGTCTTCCAAGTAAAGTATCATGTCATCTGCTAATAATGATAATTTAACTTCTTCTTTGTCTATTCTTATTTCTTTTATTTCTCCCTCTTCTCTAACGGTTATAGCTAATATTTCCAGAACTATATTTAATAGGAGTGCTAAAAGAGGACATCTTTCCAGTGTGCCAGATCTGAGACTAAAAGATTTCAGTTTCTCCCCAATTAAAATTATATTAGCCATTGGGTTGTCACATACAGCTATCATCAGATTGAATTAGATGCCATCTATTCCAATTGTCTGTAGAACATTAACATCAATAAGTGTGGCACTTTGTCAAATGATGATCATGTGGTTTTCAGATCTCACTCTATTGATATAGTATATTACATTTATAGATAGGCGTATATTAAACCATCGTGCATCCCTGGGATGAATCCTCTCAAGTCATGGTGTGTAATATTCTTGGTGACTTGCTATATTCTCTTTGTTAGGATTTTATAGAGGATTTTTGCATCTATGTTCATGACAGAGATTGGCCTGTAGTTCTCTTTCTTCGTTGTGTCTTTCCCTGGTTTTTGTATCAGTATAAAACTTGCCTCCAGGAATGATTTTGGGAGAATTGCTTCCTTTTCAATTTCGGGAGTATAGGGATTATATCTTCCATAAAGTTCTTATATAATTCAGTTGTGAATCCATCAGGACTAGCACTTCTCTTTGTTGGTAGGTTTTTTATTGCATTTCATATTTTATTGGCTGTTATTGAGTTACTGAGAGTTGTTATATCATCTTGATTCAGTTTTGATAATTGGTACCTTTGTAAGAATCTGTCCATATCTTCTGTGTCTTCTATTCTATGAGAATAAAAATTCTGAAAGTAGCTATTGATAATCTTCTGAATTTCCCCTGGGTCTGTGGTAATTATATCCTCTTCATTTGTTATGGTTTACTTTTGAATTTTCTTCTTTCCTCTTTTTGATGAGATTATCAAGGGGCTTAACAATTTTATTTAATGTTTCAAATAACCAAATTTTTGATTCGTTAATTCTTTGAAACTTTTTTCTTTGTCACAATTGAATTAATTTCTGCTCTAATCTTTATGATTTCTTCCCGTATTTGGGCTCTGGGTTGGGTTTGTTCTTCTTTTTCTAGATGTTGGAGTTGTAACACTAGTCTGTATATTTGCTCCCATTCTGTTTTCATAATGTGTGAGTTCACAGCTATATATTTCCCTCTGAGAACCTGCTTTCATCACATCTCATAAATTTCAATAAATTGTGCTTCAATTTACATTGAATGCAGATATTGTTGAATTTTTTATTTAATTTCATCTGTGACCCATCGTTGCTGAGTAGGATGTTGTTTAATTTCTATGTATTTAGGGGTATTTCTTTTTTCTTTTCTCATTTATTTCTTGTTTCATTGCATTGTGGTCACAGAGTATGCATGGAATAATTTCTGTTTTCTTGCATATACCTAAGCGTGACCAGTGTGTGGTCTACTTTAGAAAATTACTCATGAGTATCTGAAAAAAAATGTATGTTCAGCGTTCATTAATTGGAACACTCTGTATGTCCACTGCATCCATTTCTCCCAAGCTCTGGTTCTGTTCTGCTACTTCTTTGTTAATTTTTACCTGGTTGACCTCTTTTTGGGATAAGGGGTTATTAAGGTCTCCTCTTAAGATTGTGGACTTGGATATTAGATTTTTTGTGTACATTAAAATTTATCGTATTAGTTGGGTGCTCGCATTTTGGTATGAATTCATTTATGAGAGCTCCTTCTTCCTCTTGAATTTTTCCCCTAACTAGCATATAGTGGCCTTCTTTATTTTGTCTGATCTTTCTTGGTTTGAAGTTGAGACTTTCTGAAAAAGAGATTGATACCTCTTCTCTTTTCTCAGGTGCTGGGGCATGTAGTATTATTTTCTGTCCTTCAACTTTCAGCCTATGAATTTCTTCATGAGTTAAGTGTGTTTCTTTTATACAGCATATTAAATGATTTTGTTTCCTAATCCACTGTGCCAGTCTACTTCTTTTCATTGGTGAATTGAGTCCATTTACATTGATGGTTAAAATTGAGATGTGCTGACTTGTGATTGACATGTAACTCCTTTTGCTCATGTGTTTAATTGTTTGCTCTATTTACTGGGTTCCTTCTTCTCTTGTTCATGGAGTTATGATCCTTTTGGTCCCTCTCTAGAACATCTTTTAGTAGTCTGTGTAATGTTGGCTTTGTCATCATGAAATTCTTTAGTTGTTCTTTTTTGTGGAAGTATTTCACTTCTCTATCAAAGATGAAAGAGTTTTTCAGGGCACAGTAGTCTGGGCTGGAATTTGTTTCCATAAAGGACTTGAAGTACTCTGCTCCATGCTCATCTTGCCTTCATGGTTTGTGAAGAGAAATCAGCTTTTATTCTGATGGGTTTCCCTTTAAATGTGATCTGTTTCTTTTCTCTATCGGCTTTCAGTATATTGTTCTTTTGCTAGATTTCTGGGATCTTAACTATTATATCTCAGTGTATTTTTAATTAGGTTGAAGTTATTTTGCATTTTGTATGCTTGAGTTACCTGAATGTTAGATTGTTTGCTTGAATTTGTGAAGTTTTATGCTTTAACTTCCGCTCATATTCTTTTTATATCATTTATATTGACTCCTTTCTCATTGATGCCTATTAGTCTCACGTTATTCATCTTTGCATCTTCTTGCAGGTGATGTATTGTTTTTCCTGAATCCTAGTTGTTTCTAAGAGATCTTTTATTACCTTTTCATTAGCTGCACCAGCATCTTCAAGATCTGTATCTCTGTCTTCACTTTCACTCAAACGGTTCTGCAATCTTGTGATTGAAATTTTAAGTTCCTCTATATGTCTTTGACTCTGTGTCCTCTGCATTGGTTCTGGCTTGTGCTTGGGACCTTAGATTGCATTTTTCTCTTCTCTTCATCATTTTTTATAGCGCTGTTCTCTGATGAGCTTTGGCGGAATTATAACCTTAGCACCTACTAAAATTCAGGTTCAGATCTACTAAGTTTGAGTTCATCCAGTTGTGTCTCACTTGCATCTGGCTACTCTGCTCAGCTCCCTCCTGCTGTAGCCCTTGGAGGTGAAACTGTTGTGCCCCTTTGGCAAGATATTCTGCTCCTGGATTAGCTGGGTGGTTTTGGCTGCTGGTCTCTGTGCAGGGACTTCAGCTGCATATTTTCACCCCATGCCTGTATGTCAGAACTGTGCTGGGCGTTCAAGGGCATAGGAGACCTCAGAAGCTCTGCCAACACTCATTGGTCTTGGGCCTGGGTGGACTTGAGGGGTCCCAAGAGCATGGAGTGAGTTCTCACTCACAATGTAGGGTTGGGGTTTCTCTGGAGTGTTGGAGGGGTCCTGAGAGTGTGGCAAATGTTCTCACCCATGCAGCAGGCCTGGGCTTGGTCCAGAGAGGTCCAGCAGGTGCAGAGGCACACAGAAGCTCTCCCACAGACTCTCAGGTCCTGGGCTTGGGCAGTTCTGGAGCTTCATGCTTTTTTTGCTAACAAACCACAAAAGGTTTTTCTTTCCTTCATTTCATATATTTACTAATAATCAGTTGAATGCATAAATAGTGGAAATATCCAGAATAATGGAAATGTATCATTAAGCAAGGTCAAAATACCTGGGACAATGAAGGAAACAAGCTTATTGATGCTCTTTTAGTGCAAAGAACATTCACTGATGAGAGGCATCTCAAGGGCTTTTATTAAAGTAGGTCAACAAGGTAATCAACAGGGAGTTATTGAAGAAAAGTGAAATTTGGTGCCATTTGAGTTGCTGAAGAATAGATTTTTGTGCACTGGCATCTGGCTGCCTTTTAGTCACTAACACACCTTATCTTTTTTATTTCATGTATTTGTTGAATCTGATTTTTCTATTTTAATGAACTTACATTCTAAATTTGGCTATCAGTAGCCTTGATGGTTCTTCCAACATGTTTCTTCAGTACAACTATTGCACAACTAGATCTAAATCTTCAACAGATGCAGATTCAAACTTTTTGGCAGAAGCATTTCTTACATGGTACTATGTATGCTTTACTGTATCAAATATGTCTGATTTCCCATCTTAAATATAGAATTGTTCAGTGAACTTAAAAATTGCCAGATTTGCTTTTTGAATAAGGGAAAATCTTTTGAGCTCTAAAATATTTCTGCATAGTTAAAATATTCCTCTAGCAAAAGGAATAGTACTTTAGAATTCTAAGGTTTTAAATCACTTACATGATTGTTTTTTCAAGCCATCTGAAGATGCTTAATTTCAAGTATAAACTACTGGATCTGGGATGTGAAGCTACATAATGTATTGCTAGCTCTAAACTTCTTAACTGATGGATTTGATTTGTCTATATTGTATAAGGTGCCCTGCATTACATATAGAGGATATCCCAAGTAGTCATAGGATCACTATTGCTGTGAGGCATAAGATTCAGTATAATATGTACAAGAATGCTTTATATGTTCTTTCTGTGGAAAATATCATATAATTTTGGAAGACAAAATATTGTAGACAACAAAGAGCACATCTTAAACAGCAAAGATGTTCTGCCAAATTTAGGAACAAATTTAGACCTTCAAGACACTAGTGGACTTCCTTACAACATGTATCCTTGTTCAGTGATCTTCTCACTTAGAAAATCACCTCAGTGCAGCGCCCATGAGCAAAACGGTTGTGGGGGGAAACCCTGGATTTTACACAGAGATTGACTTAGGGAGCACACCTTCATGGTAGCCACAGGGTAGATATGCTGGTGCTGGAGAACTCTATTAAATAAACATCTACTATCACACAATATGTATAGGTAACTTACCAGTAAGCTTTGAATCCACTAAATGATAACTGTTTATTTTGTTTATGACAATATTCAGAGACTTGGAATAAATAATTTATTTCTGATCCAATGCAATGAGGCTATTGGATGATCAAATAGGATGTTAACTCAGTAGCATGCAGTTTTTGCCACATTGCCTTAGTTTGTATTATCTACATTATTTTAGGGATATTGTAGAATCCACATATCTCATGTATACATCATAACTGGCTCTCACTAATGAACTTAACATAGCTGGAGAAAAATATAAAAAATCTAAAATGGAGACAGTATGCTACATATAGGCACAGGGCTAAGAACCAGTGGACTTAGTTTGTGTATACAGACCAGAGAATGTCATAGCACTTCTTGAAAATAGACAGCCTGGACCATTGTATTTCAGACTATCTTTTTAAATCAGGAAATTTTCAACAAAAATCTTATTAAAGTTTTCACCATATAAAGAAGCAAATTTTCTGAAATTTTTAGACCACTACTTACTTATTTAGTCTCTCTCTTTCTCACAGTTTAAAAGAACCTCTTAAGAATGACCATGTCTTCTTTGTCTAGTTCTCTATTCATAGACAAAATTGTAAATAGATGAAGCTAGATAATTTTTAAAGTACCTTATTTCATTTGACATAAAAACGTATCATCAAAAAATATCCATAAGGGCTTAGCGGACTAAAGCTCTTGCTTAGGCAGAGCAGAGAAACTGGGGATCAATCCCTAGCCTGCTGTACAGGCCCCAGAGATGCACTAATACAGCAATTGAGACTGTAATCCTACCTTGGGACCCAAAAAAAAAGAGAATCACTGTGATTCCAATCTACATAGGGAGACCCTTTAGACGCTGTCCTAAAATACAGAACAGAAAAAAAGATCCATAAAACGAAACTTTAAGAAAGGTACTGCACATACTCTTAGAATGATGAATTGTAGTACAAAGCAAGCATTCTTGCTTCAAGATTCTTCCAAGATAATCTGTATTTCTCTCCCCATTTAAATTATTGATATATGATTTCTTAGAAAGTCATTATTTTTACTTATATATTCATTCTTGGCAAAAATTATTTTAGACTAACTCTTAAACCTTTGATCCAAAAATAATTATTTTCAACCTCTGGATATCATAAGGCTCTGAAGACAGGCATATCTTTTCTTTTCTTTTGGCAGAACCAGGGTTTGAACTCAGGCCCTTGTGCTTTCCAGGGAAGCACTTATTCTACTGAGCCATCTCCCTGGCCTCTAAGACAGACATATCTTGATGAAGGTAAAAATGTACATCCTGATAGGAGAATACATACAATAGGGAGCATCCAAGACACACTTTCTGGATGGGCCCTAGAAACCAAGGATAAGAAGATTGGAAGAAACTCTCTGCTGTTTGTCCAAGGGTGGGCTATGTCTTTGTATTAGTTTGATTTATAAAGACCCTCACAAAAAAACACTGTTCATTCCAGAGAAATTCTAAGAACTATGACATAAGAACATCATAACAAATACACTATGCTTTCATGGCATTCACAAATTACATCTGAGAAAAATTGGGAATATATACCATTTTTAATTCGTTTTTCATCTCTTCCTTCAACATTAGTGCTGTATTTTCTCAATAATTTGTTATTCTCTTTCTGTGCTTCAATATCAATTTAGATAATACCAGCATGACTTCCCATACCAGCAGGGTTATTACTAGTTCCTAGTCATTTTTGTTTGTGTTTCATCTATTTCCCACAGAAAGACTACAACATCTAAATCATTCATTAGTTTTAGCATTAAATTAAATCTTTGCTTTTTCTGTAATGTTTCTGAGTTGTTTAGATACTGCCTGGTTTTATTCATTAAGGTTGATTACGATGGCAAGGGAGTTTCTTCCTAATAACTAATAAACCTAAATGTTATTTGTGCACAATGATATCAGGGTCAAGATAGGTCTTAAGATTAAGATCATTATTATTTGTCCTATGTTTTTAAAAGGGAACATTGGTGGTTAATTTACCAGGAAACACAACAAATTACTGGCCAAAATCACTCTGATTTTGGACATTTAATGTTTGGTACATCTTGTTTGTTGAACTGAGTGACCACTTAACTCTAATGGCTATTTTCAAGGTCAAATTTGTTTCAAACCTTCAGTCATAGAAATGCTGAAGTAAATGCTCACAGAATACTATGCTTCTAGTAGAAACATGGTGAGGAATGAAGGGTCCTGTTGATTTTGAATACAAGTCAGCCATGATGTTGAACCTAGTTTGAAGATTACCTGAAGTTCCATGAAATTATGACAAAATTAGGGAGCTTTTGTGGCTATTTGACTTACATAAGCTACAGGGTTGTAATCTGAAGAGACTTCAGTATCCTACCATAGTGAAGAAGCCTAACAATGATTCAATAATTGATGATCTAGCTAAGGTACTTAACTCAGAATTACTTCCACTATTTGAAATAGCAGCATTTAAACATCAGAAAAATCCACTTGTATCAAAGAAAGCATTTTAGTTCAATGTTGAAAGTAAGATATGAGGGGGATTTCTTTCAGAGAAAAGAAATCACTTTCACCTTTTGCTTTTCACAGTATACTTCCACTGAATAATTCTAGACACAACATTGCATTTTATGAGCTCTTCAAAAATGTCAGCTATGTACCAACATTATCCTGTAGTAATTATAATCTCTAAACCAAAATGGATCAACATAACTAGTTTTTTGTTACCATTAGACAGAAGAAGCAATATGCACTCAGTGGAAATCACATTTAGAATTGTATCTTTCAATCTTTCTGGAGCAATATAGAGTAAGATACATTTTCAAAATGCTAGACAACAGCCTCAAGCTGAAACTCCAAGGCAACCACAGGGTCACAAGAAATAACAACTGATGTGCACAATAGGCACATCCAAATGTGACCTGTAGGCCCCAGTGTGGCCCTAAGCAGCTAGTAATGCAACCTACAATTAAGTGTTAATGGTATTATCTGTTTCAGTTGTATTTTTAATTATTTGATGGTGTGCTGTTTGAACACAGACTAAATGACAGCAGACTGCAGTATAGGCAAGACCACATTGCAGTGAGACACGTCCTGCACTGACCAGGGAGAGCCACTGAGATCAGTACCTCCATTTGTCTGGTGGGTAAAATGCAGTGAGTACAAAAATAATATTCCAACTTCCCTATACATGTATGTACCATAACATATGTGTTCATTGTAATTAAATAGATATGTAATTTTCTTATTTATTAGATTTGGACTTGTTTTGTTATTAAATAAAATAATTTAAGTAAGTTAAAAGTGTTAAGTCACCATAATATAAGAAGGACAAAAATATTCCAAATAGTTTTTTTGCTTATGATTGTATTATAATTACATGCACAACATGATAAATAGATAAATGATTACTTATTTATTAACTTTTGGAATGTATAGGACTATATTCAGACATTCAACACAAAAATAAATTTTAGCTAGTCATGGTGGCATATGCCTACAATCCCAAAATTTTGGAGATTGAAACAGGAGGTTTGCTGAGAGTTTGAGGCCAGCTTGGGTTACATAGTGACTTCAGAGCTTGCCAGAACTACATAGCAAGACCTTGTTTGCAAAAATTAATTAATTAATTGGATCAGGTCACTTTTCTGGACTTTTGTAACATCAGTCTTTCTAGGGCCTGGGGAGATAGCTCAGTAGAATAAGCGCTTGCCTGGCAAGCACAAGAACCTGCGTTCAATCTACAGTTCAGAAAAAAAAAGATCAATCTTTCTAGAGACAATATTCTTCACTTCACAGTCATGTCTTATTTGTGTTACTGGTTTTGTGCACAAATATTTTCAAGTACAAAAGAGTAAAATTCAAACAAAAATACCTGATAAGCACTATGAGAACTCACTAAAGATTGCAACCACATCCATCAAATGAAAGAAGGATGTATTTGTTTCACAAAATCAAGGTCAAGGCTTCAGAGATACCTCAGTGGTCAAAGTGCCGTGGTCCGGACAAGTCCAAGGACCCAGGTTCTAGCCCAAAGTATCACATGCTTTGCCAGCCCAACAGCAGTTGCACTGAGCCAGACACCAAGACTGGGCATGGTGGAAAACACCTGTAATCCCAGTTCTAGGGAAGCTGAAAACAGAAAGATCACTACAAGTCTGAGCTGCGTGGTGAGACTGCACCAAATGCATTAAAAAAAAAAAAAAAAAAAAAGGAATGGAGTATAGCTCAGTGGTAGAGCATTTGACTGCACCAAAACACGCTCAAATATTCCACTCATGTTTATGTTGCTATTTTTTCTTATAAAAGGTTATAACAAAATATATAAAAAGTAAAGGAGGGGTTTTACATTATGTATTAGCTGCGTCATGTATTTTGTATGCCACTCAAGACAATCACTTTTCACTCTGCATGACTCAGGTGAGCCAAAAGTTTAGACAGCAGCACTCTACAATTTAATGTCTCACTAAGTTTTGATACTGGATAAATTAGGTATAATGGATGGGTTTTCAATTCATTTTCAATTATTTAAAAAGTGTTTCCAATCTCTGATGGACTTATCCACATGTATACCCACCTGTGAGTCAAAAAGCATCTGTGTGTTTTTTAAATGAAACAAGTCTGTTTCATTTATGAATGGAAATAGTTTCTTTTTCTTGCCTATTTACCATTATGGAAGCTTTCACTACAATGATGAATAAAAGAAAAAAGTTCTCATGGCCTTGTCATGTTCCTGATATTGCAAGAAATGGCCCTTCAGTAGTAATGTAGATTGATGAGGTTTGATAGATGGTCTTTATCAGGTTTAGGAGGTTTCATATTATTTGTTGAGTATTTTTATCTTGAACGGTGTTGGATGTGTTAATAATTAACATGTCTATTGAGATAGTTATATGTTATCTTTCCTATATTGATATGGTATATTACACTAATTTTAGTTGTTAAACTAATATTGTACTTTAAGATAAATTCTACCGGCTTATTGTATAAATGCCTTTCATTGCTTCATTCAGTTTGCTGATACTTTACTGAAAATGTTTACTTCTATGTTTATAAAGATATGCTGGGCAAAGATCAGCTGGTAGGCAAGGCAAAGGTGGAATCTGAGCAGAGCAGAAGATGTCAGACAGCAAAAACAGCAACTTCTCGGAGGAGGAGGTAGCAGTGATGGCAAGGAGGCCAAGTTAGAGGAAGAGCAGCAGAGTGCAGCGGGCAATGAGAAGGAACAGAAGTCTGAGGAAGAAGAGGGGAAGGAGGAATACAATCAAGAAGAGAAAGAGGAGGAGGAAGATTGGCCCCCCAAAAAGCCCAGCATGGCAGTTTCATTCTGGATGAGGCTGATGTTGATGATGAGGATGATGACCAGTGTGAGGATGGAGCCGAGGACATCTTAGAGAAAACATCCAGTATTGATAATGTTGTGCTGTATGAAGACCTCTCTGGGGCCCGCGGTGTCCAGAACCTCTGGAAGGAACAGCAGGAAGAACTGGGAGAGTATTACATGAGGAAATAATCCGTGGGAGAAAGAGTGTCTGATGAGCTCTCAGATGACATTATCCAGCAGCAGCTGCTCCCAGGAGTCAAGGATTCCAACCCATAGACTGCCAAATGTAAGATTGGGGAGGAACAAACTATGGCCATTTCCTTGATGAGAAAGTTCATCGCCTGCCAGTCACAGACATGCCCCTGCAGATCAAGTCTATTGTGGCCCCTGAAAACTTGAAGGGCTATATTTATGTGGAGGCCTACAAGCAGACGCACTTGATGCAGGCCATTCAGGGTGTGGGCAACCTGAGGCTTGGTTACTGGAACCAGCTGCCAATTAAGAAAATGACAGATGTGCTCAAAGTGGTGAAAGAGGTGGCCAACCTGAAGCCCAAGTCCTGGGTCCACCTCAAATGTGGCAGCTGTAAGGATGACATTGCTCAAGAGGACTACGTGGAGCCAAGCCAGAACACAGTCTCCCTGAAGATGACCCTGCTCATCAACTACGACCGCATCAAGGCCTGCATGAGCTTGAAAGACTGGTTTTTGAAAAGGAAGAAGTTAAAGCGGCCTCCACAGAGACTCTTTGATGCTGAGAAGATGAGATCACTGGGGGTGACACTGCCTTTCATGGTGACTTCCTCATCTTTAAGAGGAACCGCTACAGCCACAAGGCCTTCTTCTTAAGAGCTTCGCTACATCTGCTGTAAACATGAAGGATGTGAAGCCCACCCTCTCTGAACTACAGAAGTTTGAGGACCAGTCAGAGTGCATAGACATGGAAGTGGTGACAGAGGGCACAGGGAAGGAGCAGGAGCACAACTTCCAGTCGGGAACAATATGGAGGTATGTGAGGCTGAGTGCATCAATTTGCAGGGCAAGGTCCTCAGTGTGGATGGCAACAAGATCACCATCATACCCAAGCATGAGGACCTGAAGGACATGTTGGAATTCCCAGCCCAGGAACTTTGCAAATACTTCTAGAAGGGGGACCACGTGAAGGTGATTGTTGACAGATTTAAGGGTAACATGGGCCTCATTGTTCAAATAAAGGAGAACTTTGTCATCCTCTTCTCTGAAGTCACATGCATGAGCTGAAGATGTTTCTCCAAGATGCACAGTTCTGCTTACAGACAGTATTAGGAATGCATGTTAGTGGCCAGCATCAGTGGGGTGAGCTGGTACAACTACACACTCAGGCTGTGGATGTCATCATATGACTGGAGTGGGAGACCTTCCAGGTACTGAACATATATGGGAAGGTGGTGACTGTCAGGCACCAGGTGGTGACTCAGAAAAAGGACAACCACTTTGAGGGTAGCCTTGGAATCAGAGCAAAATCGTATCCATGTCAAAGACTTTGTCAAGGCA
>PVKA01025089.1:0-23752 GCA_004027165.1 Ctenomys sociabilis
TTTGGTCTTTTTGAGACAGGGTCTCACTATGCAGTTCATGCTGGCCTTAAGCTCACTTTGTAGCTCAGGCTGGTCTCGAACTCACAACAATCCTCCTGCCTCAGCCTCCCGAGTGCTGGGATTACAGGCATGTGCCACCACGCCCGGCTCAACTCCTACAATATTGCACATTCCTGTCCCTGCTGAGACAAGAATTTTTTTTAATTCCACAAAGTGTACCTTGTCTTATAGTTTAAGCCAGCTGAAGGAAGTTTCTGTTGCTTACAATCAAAAGAATACTGAATAATATATAAAGCGATAGTCTAGCAGTCAAGTAAGGAAATCAATATATAATTATAGGATGGAATAAAGTCCCATGACAGAAAATAACAATGAGTTTCAAGGGACTAACAGTGGAGACCAATTTTACATTGGGTGACCAGGGAAAAAGTCTTTGCAGAGTATCTTAGCTTTTTTTCTTGTTGCTGAGATAAAAGATTCAGCACCCAAAGTTAAAGGAGGAGAGGATTATTGAGCTCATAGTTTGCAGAGGTTTCAGTCCATAATCCACTGGCTCCAAGACAGGGTGGCATGGCAGAGGGTCATCACAGAGGAGAAATGGTTTATGTGGGCAGAAGGTGACAGTGCATTAAGGGTGATGACAGCTCTTTCTGTCCCTTACAGTTTCTCCAGGCAACGTAGAATTGAGGTGGGTTTGTTTTTTTTGTTGTTGTTTTTGTTTTTGTTTTGCCAAACAAGGGACTGAACTCAGGCCCTTGTGCTTGCCAGGGAAATGCTTATTCTACTGAGCCATCTCCCTGGCCCCTCTAGGCAACTTAGCATGGTAGCACTCACACCCTTAATCCTAGAACCCATGACTCAATCTCAGCACCACACACTTTAGATCCAGTCCTCTGATTCTAGCTGGGACTCTGAAGAATTCCTAGCTATGACAACATGAGGTTTTGCGGGGGTGGGGGACATCTAGACACTAACCATTAACAGGAAGATTATATTTACATCAAATCCTTGAAGACTTTTTCCCTGGTCACCCAATGTAAAATTGGTCTCCACTGTTAGTCCCTTGAAACTCATTGTTATTTTCTGTCATGGGACTTTATTAACAAATAGTTAATAGAAATTAACTATTTGAAAGAGGGAAGGAAAGACCTTTTCAGGCACAGGCAAAGCACATCAAAGTGCCTTGGAGTAGGGAAGAGTCCAGAACACCCCTGCGGCATAAAGGAAGTTAGTGGGGCTGGAGAAAGTAGAGAGAACGTCCGTTCTCTGACTTGGGTACAGGATGGTTTTTCTCCTCTTTGATGTTTATAGTTTCTCCCTTGAAAATGCAAACTACATCTTAGCAGTTAGTCTTTCCATCATTGTGTGTGTGTAGGCTTATTCTCCATGCCATACGATCATAGCACCTGCCTATAGAGACTTGTTTTTTTTTTTTTTTGCGTAACCAGGGATTGAACTTAGGCTCTTGTGCTTGCCAGGGAAGCACTTATTCCACTGAGCCACCTCCCTGGTCCCTATAGAAACTTCTGCTACATACACTAAGAACTTGACTTCTTCAGGATTAACTTGGATAAATCAGATAAGAAAAAAAAATGCCCTGAATTTTAGCAGAATCTTGACATGTGGGAGGGTAGAACTGAGTGAAGGCACGGGGGCTGGTGAGAATTCTTTCATACCTGCACCCTCCCTGCCCTGTGTGGATCTGATCAATATGTGGCAATATGTGTTAGTTATGTCTTCCTTCGTAATAAGCCGCCACAAACATGACACTTGAAAGGACATCTGCTTTATAGCTGACAGGTCTGTAGGTTCGAAGCTGGCCACAGCGGCTGAGTTTTAGGTTGTCGTAAGGCTGAAGTCGAGGGGTCCTTTCTCATCTGATCTCAGCCTTCTTTCAGTTGGGTGGCTAGCAAAGCCCGTCCTTATGCCTCTAGGACTAAGGTAGCTGTTTCCTGCTAGGTGTTAGGAAGGAGCCACGCCTCTCCATCCGTGGTTTGCAGCAGGAGGGTCTGCTTGCTTCTGGGCCAGTCAGACTGTGTCTTGCTCTTTTCCCGTCTGTGCTACAGCAGTTGGAGAAAACACTCTGTGTTTAACGGTCTCGTGTGGTTAGATTTGAGCCACACCATCATCCCCCCATATTAAAATCAGCTGATTGGTAGTTTTATGTCTGCAAAACCTATTTGCTATGTAAAATAATGTAACTACAGGAATACCAGCACAGGGTGGAGACCATGAGGCATCGTGGAATTCTGCGTGTCACAGGGTTCCATGGCAATTTGCCAACTCCCAGAGTCTTTGTTCAGAGATTTAACCAAAGTATTTAGTCTCAGCCGGGCGTGGTGGCGCATGCTTGTAATCCCAGCACTCGGGAGGCTGAGGCAGGAGGATTGCTGTGAGTTCGAGACCAGCCTGAGCTACAAAGTGAGCTTAAGGCCAGCCTGAACTGCATAGTGAGACCCTGTCTCAAAAAGACAAAAAAAAAAAAAAAAAAAAGTATTTAGTCTCCAGTTTGCAACTACAGCAAAAAAAAAAAAAAAAAATCATTTCATTTTTCCTTATTCTTCTCCTTACCTATTAACCATCACAGTCACTGCCTGTAGCAAATTTACAGGTTAGGGCAGCAGAAATATATTCTCTCCAAGTTCTAGAGGCAGAAGTCTGAAATCGAGGTGTGAGCCAGGCCACTTGGTGCAGGGCCCGGCCTCTGTCAGCTGCTGGTACCTGCCAGCACCCCTCGGCTTGTGTATGCATCCCACGCCCCTCTGCATCTGTTTTCACGCCACACTCCCTGTGATCTATGCCTGTGCTTGCTCTGGTATAAGGATGCACATGATTCATGACTGCATTTGGGCACGGCCTTAGTAACAGAGACAGGGAGAGGTATGGGAAGAGTGGAAGACAAAATGTGGTGGTGGGATATGACCAATGCACGTAGCGTTCACATCCGGAAACATCACACTGAACTCCAATAGCATATACAATTAATGCACATTAATCAGCCAGGCATGGTGACACACACCTAGAGTCCCGGCACTCAGGAGGCTGAGGCAAGAGGATTGGTGTGAGTTTGAGACCAGCCTGGACTACAATGTGAGCTCAAGGCAGCCTGAACTGCACCGCGAGACCTTGTCTCAAGAGGACCAAACAAACAAACAAACTATACATTAATAAAATGTTGTAGGGGCCGGGCAGATGGCTCAGTAGAATAAGTGCTTGCCTGGCAAGTGCAAGGGCCTGAGTACAATCCCTGGTTCCGCCAAAAATAAATAAATAAAATGTTGTAATAAAAACATTGAGAAAAATGGGCTGGGAAGATAGCTCAGCGGTCTAAAGCGCCTGCTTAGGCAAGCTCTCAGGCACCGCAGTTCGATCCCCAGCACCACGTGCCGTGCCAGCCCCTCCCCCAGGACGGGCTGAGCTGACACCCCCCCCGCAAAAAAAAAGAGAGTCCGTGATGTGTAGCGAGACACTGTAATAAATAAATAAATTTTAAAAAAATAAAGCCTTGATCTTTAAAAAAAAAAAAAAATTGAGAAAGAATTTTAAAAGCCCTAAAATCCAAATGATGTGTACAGATTAGTTTTCCACTCACTGCACAGTATGTGATCTGTAAAAACTTTTAAGATGTGACGATTCAGGGACCGAAGGTGCAGCCTGGTGGCAGGACCCTTGCTTAGCCTATACAAAGCCCTGAGATCCATTCCTAGCACTGGGCAAGAAAATGTAATGATTCCTGGTTAAATCCGGGGTCCAATTACCCTTCCCACCCCCCCCCAAGTCCCTGTGTAAGAAAGAATACTAACAATAATGAGAAAAATGAGTCTTGAGTCCGCAGTGATTAATGACCGTGTTCTGCAAAAAAGCAGCACAGTTTCTTTGTATAAATGATCTTGCTAGGAGTCCTGTAAGGGATGGGCCATTACATGAAATGAAACCAGGCAGGTCTGTAAAAAGAATTCTCCCTCTCAGTTGCGACAGGGGTTGCAACTGCCTGTTCCTTCATCTGATACAGTGTCATTTTCAACTCTCCAGACATATTTATTTTTATGACAGACTTTAAAATATTGTTTGAAAAACATATCATGTAAAAAGAGTATGGGTAATATATATGCACTGCTTAAGATTAATAATAAAATGAACATAAAGCATTTTTAAAAGAAAGTAGCTGTAAGCATAGAAAAGCTTAATATCACCAAGGTATGAAATATTTGACATTCTATTGTGGAAATGCCAACACACAAATTATCCTTGCTCATATTTTATTGCTGTAGCGCTGTATTTCCCTATATAATGCTGTGCAAACATTTTATCAGAAATGGTAGAGGAAAGAAAACCCATTGTTAACCACACCAGATAAAGTAATTTGGTTGCCAGTGTAACAGCCTTTGCAGTTGGATGGTTACGTTGCTTGCTATACTCAACGAGGGGCAACAATAACACATCAAGGATGGTTACAAAGAAGCAAAGTGGATGTTTAAAAAGCAATATGCCATACTATTTTCGCCTCCCTGGTTCCTTTTATTTGAAACCCATTAAGAAAATATTAAACCCACATGCCCCACTGACAATGCATCCTACTCAGGAGGCAGTAGAGTTGGTGGGTGGCGGGCGGAGGACACACGCAGGCAGACACAGACAGGATATGGTCCAAATAGGAGGCCGGCTGGGGTTCTCCACCTACCGAAAACCCAGACAGTGTGGCCAGAGTCTGGGGCGGTCCCTGGGGCCTGGCTTTGCGCTGCTGAGCCTCTTTACGCCTTGGTTCTATGTCTTTAGCATGAGGAGGATAAAGATAAAATGAGTTCACGTACAGAAAGCCCTGGAAGCAAGGCAGGCTCCAGTGACTGCCAGGTTGCTGGATTCCTGCTGGCGCACAATCCCAAGCCCTCGCTGCAGCACAGGGCCCCAGCCACCTTTCTTAATTTCATCTCCTTCACGCATGCACTCCGCTGGCCTTCTGTTCCTCTACCAAGGCCAGCTGGGCCCTGGTGCTTCTTGGGGTCATCGTCATTTGAAATTATTATGTGAGGGCTGGCCAAATAGCTCAGTGGATTAATCCACCTGCAAGCAGGTGCAGGGGTCTGGGGTTTGATCCAGGACCTGCTGTGCTGGCCCCGCCCCTGGGGCGCACTGAGACAGTAATTGAGACTAGGCGTGGTGGTGGCCTGCGCCTATAATCCCAGCACTTGGGAGGCTGTAAACAGGGGGATCACTATGAATCCCATCTAGTAGTGAGACCCTGCACACCCTGCAGACCCTTCCCTAAAATACATAAAAAAAGAGAAATTATTGTGTATTTGTGTACTCTGTGTGTGTGTTTTAGATGTGTTTCTCCCCCAGTAGAGTGACCCGCTAGTCCTGTTCTCCCAGGATTAGCCACAAAGCTGTAAATCCTGAGACTCACTTGCACCCCAGCCTAAGCAGGACGGCTGATCCGTCTGCGTCGGGTAGCCGTTCTCCGAGGGCAGGGACTTCGCCTCATCCGCACCTGCGCCGCTGCCTAAGCAGCTCCTGGCGATGCGTGCACCGCGGTACAAATGCACGCTCAGAATAAATGAGAAGTGGGCGGTGAAATGGCAGCTCGGCGGAGGTCTCTATAAAGCCCCAGTCGTTCTGAAGATGCTGCTTTCATCATTCTCAACACAGAAAATAAACAGAATCTCCTGCGCGGTGGTGCATGCCTATAATACTAGCTGCTCAGGAGGCCAAGGCAGAAGGATCACAAGTTCAAGGCCAGCCTGAGCAAGTTAGGGAGACCTTGTCTCAAAATAAAATTTTAAGTAAAAAAATAATATTTTTTAAAGTCGGAGTTGGGAGAGCTGGGAATGTAGCTCAGGGGTAGAGGGCTTGCCTAGCATATGCCAGGATCTGGGTTCAATGTCAAAGAAGCAAAAGAAGGAAGGAAGGAAGGAAGGAAGGAAGGGAGGGAGGGAGGGAGGGAGGGAGGGAGGGAGGAAGGAAGGAAGAAATAAAGAAAGAAAAAGAAAGAAAGAAAGAAAGAAAGAAAGAAAGAAAGAAAGAAAGAAAGAAAGGGAAGAACGAACCAGACTAGGCAGAATCAACCCCCTTGATGCTTTAACCATTAAGACTGGCCCTTGCTTCCTGACATAGCCACCGATGTTTATATTTCTGTCTCCAAGGTTACCACAGTGCCTCAGAAGCCAGCAACTGCTTTGCATCTCAAGATCAACACCCTCAAGTGCCTGGAGACCCCAGGTGATCAAGGCCAGGTGGAAGTTTTAGAAGCTGACTCGGCTGCACGTGTCAGTTCCTCACGGACAGAGCGCCTGGAGCTAGCTTGTCATACAAGCAAACTTCGCTTGTCAAGGCTCTGGGCCCTGCTTCAGCCTGCAAGCTGTATACACAGAAAGGACTTGCAAAGAATTGTTTTAAACAAGTGCTGCAAAGATTGGAAGGAGCTGCCGTGACAGGAAGAAGGGAGAGACTACCAGGTATTTGGAAATAAGTGAGAGTGGCAGGGTGTGCAAAGATCTCTTTCGATGATAAAGAAGTCGCACCATTTGGCTTTTGAGTTAAGGGAAATATAGACATAGAGATGCAAAGGAAGGACTTTATCCTGCATTTCAGGAAACTGGGTTAGTGATCTGACAAGTGTGTTATTAGGCTGGAAGTGAGTGTCTCTTACATGACCAGGAAAGTTGTGCTTAATTTTCTCCATTGATCAAGTGGGAATGGTAATTTCCACCCTGACTTGCTCGGGAAGATGTTACATTAGGATGTTGTAATCAGCCTGATCCTATGGGCTGAATGAAGTAAATTGCTCCCTCTCTGAGGACGTATAAAGTGGGTCGGGTCATTCCAGTTGAGTGAATAAATCAATTTCAGTTGACAGGTTGGTTTCCTGCTGCTCCCAGCGGTTTTGCAACAGGGAAGAGTTTACTTTCTTTTGACCCAGAGACAGCTGGAACACGGAACTATTTGAGATCTCTTTAAAAACAAAACAAAACAGACTATGGCAGAGAGGGAGAAAAGAAACATCCTAAGAATTCAAGATCATAGCCTAACATAGGACATTAACTCATAACTTAAGATTTCACACGCAGGGCTGGGGAGATGGCTCAGTAAAATAAGTGCTTACCTGGCACGCACAAAGGCCTGAGTTCAATCCCCGGTTCTGCCAAAAAAAAAGTTTACACACAAGATTCATACACCTATGTTTTAACTATGTTAGTGCATATCTGTCCTTTAAGCTGTCAGGGTAAAATGTTTTAGGATCTATTAAACTGGGCATGGTGGCATACACCTGTAATCCCAGCCCTTGGGACACTGAGGCAAGAGGATTGTTGCGATTTCGAGAGCAGCCTGAACCGCACAGTGAGACCCTGTCTCAAAACTACATAAAACAAAAAAAAAAAATTTTAAATAGGATATTTCAAGTGTTGGAGGTGCTGGCAATGAGCTGTGCGATGGAGATCCCACAAACACACACATGCCAGCTGGGCTCATGGGCCCATCTGGTTTCTCCTCTAAGGCAATGTTTCTGAGGCCCTGGCCTCTCCTCTCAAACTAAAACCTAATTACTTTCTCTCCCCTCTATAAGTGCTGTGTGAGTGATGGTGAACCTTTTAGAGTTTTCAGTGATACGAACAGCCTTCTTTGGCACGCGTGCCATTAAGCTCACCACCTCTGCCCTCCACATACTGCCCTCCACATACTATGCGGTGACCCTCCTTCCGCACCTCTGCCTGGCCTTCAAGAGCCCTCTATGTCTGCACTCAAATGCTGCCTCTTCAGAGACACCACGAGGCTCCCTCTGCAAGCAGTGTCCAAAGCCCCTCTTCCCCTCGATACTGCTGCTCTGCTGGCCCTATTTGGCCTCTTCTTCCATGGCAGCAATTTATAGATTTCCTTGCCTCCTAGACAGCAAACTTCCTGAGGCCAGATCCTGTGCATTCTTAATTACTGTATTCTCCCAGAGCCTGGCACAGTGTGAGGAGAGCCATGGGGCTTCGATAATTATCTATTAAATTGGATTCCAGGGGGAGAGTCTAAGAAATTGACAGGCAAAATCTGCAGGACAGCCTGGATTGGAGGACAGAGAATACTGGCTATAGCCAGGGCAATGCCATCAGCAGTTAGGTCAGCCCTGGTCCTCCGATGGACACGCTATGGTTTATGCCAAAACTCTTCTGCACCAATGACTATGTTCTACATATCTGGTTTTCATTGCACCAAATTTTAACCAGCTGATGTCCCAGGAATCTGGCTTTGTAGCAGCTGTGTGTGTAGGAGATCCTGGTGCCCAAGTCCTGGACGTGCCTGGCAGCAGGGTCTGTGTGGATTCTATTGTAATCGCAGGAAAAAGGAAACCAGGAATGAAAGTCAGGAGTGACGGGGATTTGTTTGATCACAAGAAATCATATGGAGTGAAAGCCTCCTATCTCCATGGAAAAATTTATACTGTGCTTCAGCCAGCTGTGTGAGTGAAGAAGTGGGGAAATTTGTAGTAATTTGCAAGTTTGCCCAGAGGATGAGTTGTGTCATTTTTCCTGCAACAATCTGTGCTGCTGGCTGACAGCATGGAATTTCCTCCTGGATTGAGTTGGCAGCTATTCACAAAAACAGCCAATTAGGTTGCAAGGAGCCAAAAACAGTGGCTTGCTGGGATCTGCTAAAAAGTGAGATGGGGATGAAGCGGGGCATGTTTTTCTTTATTGGACAGCAAGCTATGGGCTCTGCTCTCCCGCAGTGCTTGGTTTATTCTCTGATTTCATCCTAGCTCACCAGCTGGCTGGCCTGACCTCTTTTTTTTTGGGTGGGGGAGGAACTGGGGATTGAATTCAGGCCCTTGTGCTTACCAAGGAAGCACTTATTCCACTGAGCTATCTCCCCAGGCCCCAGTGGCCTGACCTCTTGATAGAAGTCCCGAGTCAGGCCTCTCCTGCACCTAGGACCATAGACTCCCCAACACCTGTCCCTGACAGGTACCCGGGAGACATTGGTGTAGTAACCCCGAAGCAGGACATGCTTTCAGGATGCACAGCTAGGAGGGAGGTTTCAGGTTGTCCAGCAAGGTGCTCCTATCTGCTGTGTCACAGGCAGCTGAGAACAGGGGCATTGGCACCTTCCCAAAGGGCCCCTGATTGTACAGTGGTGAATAAGCTGGGGCTTTCTCCAGGCTTTGGCAAGCCTGTCCATCCTTAATGTTTAGGAGACTCTTCCTCTGATTCAGTTCCTCTAGGAGAAGCTACTGAAGGGCTATAAATCTCCTCTACAAAATGCACATAGGTGGGGCTGGGGATTTGAGTCAGCAGTAGAATGCTTGCCTAAGAAGCAGGAAACCTTGGGTTCAGTCCTCAGCACCAAAAGCGAAACAAAAAATAAAATAAGCCTCTCAAAATGCACTTAGAACCTGATAGAAAGTATGGGAAACCACTTCTGGTTTTTATATTTCTTCTTTTCTAGCTCAGACCCGCCTCGACACACAGACGCTTTCTTCATAGTCTGGCTCTTGCCAATCTGCTAGAATGAGGTTATCAAAAAAAAAATATGGATGCCCAGTGCAGTATGTTATTCAAATAAACAACCTTTTTTTCATATTTGCAGAATATTGCATTGGACGTACATATACAATACTCCTTGACTTATGAAGGGATTACATCCCAATAAGCTCATTGTAAAGTGAAAATACCGTAAGTCAAAATCATACTTCATACACCCATGTACTACATATTGTAGCTGAGTAACACAGTACATGCAGAGCAGAGTATGTTTGTCCTGGTAACCATGTGGCTCTCTGGCATTGGGGCTTCTGCCAGTGCTCGGTCTCAAAAGAGACGACCACACCATGTATCACTATCCCAGAGAAAGAGCAAACTGCAAAGTATAGTTTCTGTGGATGTGTAGCACTTTTACTCCACCATAAAGTGGAAAAATCATAAGTTGAGTCACTGAAAGTTAAGCCCTCGTAAATGGGAACCATCTGTACTAAGAGATTATTTGGTTTAATGTGAAATTTGAATTGACCTGGGGCCTGTACTTTTATTTTGTTAAATGTGGCAGCTCTAGTCAGGCAGAGCCTTTTCATTACTTTCAATAATCTGTTAATTTGTCTTAGTGGTGGGAATTTCTATGACATCAGTTAACTATGGCCGAGAAAAGGCTGTGTAATCAAACAGTCCAAAATTCAGCGGCTTAAAGGTATAACTACTTATTCTTGTGGATTTATGGAAGAGCAGACAACTGGCTGATGGGGTCTGACTTCACTGTGACACTGCGGCTCCACCTGTCTCTCTCTCTTCGCACTCCTGAGACCCATGATCTACCAGGGCAGCCCTTGCCATGGTGCAGGAGAGGAAGGCCCTAGACACGAGCACTTTCTGACCCTTTGGCGGCACCACATGTGCCAACATCCCATTAGGCAGGCAAGTCTCAGGATCCACTGCAAAATCAGGACGCAGAACTATGAAGGGGCTGGGGAAAAGAGAGGGATATAAAGAACTGGACCAAACAGTCTCTCATACTGGGAAAAGGGACAGTCGAGAGCCAAATACGGGCTAGGTGTGGTAGTGCACGGTGGTAATCCCAGCACCCTGGGTCACTGAGGGCAGAGGATTATAAACTGAGCCCAGGCTTGACTCAGCAAGACCCTGCCTCAAAATAAAAATAACACTGGGGAGTAGCTCAGGTATAGCAGGGATGAGCACCCCGGGTTCAATCCCCAGTACCAAAAAATGCATATATATATATATATAAAACAAATAAAAAAAGTCTTAAAACAGCCATGTACGCCCAGGGTCTCGCCCCACTCTGCCACAAAGCAGCTTCACACTTCACAGCTTCATTGTGCATGAAACAGGCCTGTGGGTGGGGTGGGGGGTTAGCATGATTGACGGAGTAATCCCTGAATGGTAGTTATTGTTATGGTCAAGAACAGATGTGGTTCTATGAGGGCCTGGCATAACCATGGCTTCAACTTGCCCCAAACACTAACCTGATTCTGCTCCAAAGTCTCCATAAAGAGCGTGGCCCCGGAGTCATGCTAAGAACTGTACCTCAGATCTCTGTGCGGCTGGTCTGAGCCCGTTGCTTCTGCTGTGCCCCCGCAACACCTGCTTCCAGCCTGTGCCTTGAGCCATATGCAGACTGCTACAGAGGTTTGTTCACGTGTCTAACAGTTTAATCTGCTTTTGAAATCAGCATTGTTTCCTCCTTCAAGGTAAAAAAGGCTCTGCTTACAGGGCTTACATCTAAAGCCTCTTTTTTCTTTGTATTTAGTAAAGGGTCTACAAGGTCTCACTACACAGACCAGACCTCCTGTTTTCAGCCTCCCAAACACTGGGATTATAGGTGCATGCCACCATACCCACTCTCATTCACCATCTCAGCAAACCCCGGGTGCGGGGGGGGGGGGGAGAGAAGCCAGCACAGCACACGGGGATCGAACCCAGTCCCTGTGCCTGCCTAAGCAGGTGCTTTAGTCCACTGTGCTATCTGACCAGCCCTGAAGCCTTTTTTTCTTAGAACCCCAACTCTGGGTTCAATTCTAAAGTATTCTAGTTATCAGCTAAGGCCTTGGAGAAGTTAATCAAAATAAACAGTGATGGAACCTACCTTCTGAAATAGTGGGGCCTGGGAGATAGCTGGGGCCTGGGAGATAGCTCAGTGGAGTAAGCACTTCCCTGGCAAGCACAAGGGCCTGAGTTCAATCCCTGGTTCTGCCAAAAAAAAAAAAACAAAACTGGGATAGTTTAAAGATTAAATGAGTTACTTTTTGTACAGTCCTTTTAAAAGGGGATGTATAATGTGATAATGGACTCCATGAACATGAGCAAGGGCCTTTCTGGATTTGGTTATTTTCATTATCATGAGTGACATCCTGGTTTTGTTTCATGGTTGCAGTATCTTAGCTTTACTCTCTGAACATACAGCTCTCTGTCTGTTTGTTTGTTTAAGTTTCCTTCTGTTTCCTGTATATTGTTTCTCTGAATCACTTCCTTCACTGCTCTTTGCTTTTGTTTCTTTTTTCATGTCAGAAGTTTTCTCAGACGTCTGGTGATCTTTGGGTCTGTGTTCATATTAAAGCAGGGGTTCCTAATCCCCAGGCCCTGGACAAATCCCATTGTATGGCCTCATGGCAGGAAGTGACTGCCAGGTGAATAAGCAGAGCTTTATCTGTGTTTAAAGCCACACCCTGTCGCTTTCCATTACTGCCTGAGCTCACCCTGTCAGATCAACAACAGCACTAGTTTGTATGTGGCGGAACCAGGGATTGAACTCAGGCCCTCGCGCTTGCCAGGGAAGCACTTATTCCACTGAGCCATCTCCCCGGCCCCAACAGCAACACTAGCTTATCATGCCAGTAGAAGTACAAACCCTGCTGCAAGCTGCACGCACGAACGATGTAGGTTGTGAGCTCCGTCTGAGAAGTTAAAGCCTGGTAACCCGAGGCCATGATGTGAGTGCTGGGGAGTAGCTGCAGATGCGGACAAACAACAACAGAGGGGTTTGACTGCACAGAGACCACCATCAGTCACTCTCAGACTCTTATCAGTGCCCTATCCACGAGTGGCAAGTGCTACAGTGGCAGGGTGTAAGTCGGAACCTGGCACTTATTTTAATCTGTTCAGAACGCACCTGTTACTCATTTGTGACTTCTGGCTGTGCCTCTTCCCTGCACCAGGCGCTTGTCTCAGTCACAGTTTTGTTGAACCGACAGGCTAAGCCTAGCCAAGACGAGTAAAAGCTATCATTAGGCAGCTTCTTTGCAAAGGGGGAAAGACCCAGTTATGAGACAGCATAAGATCTAAGACTGCCAACAAAAAGAAAGCTGCATCTAAAAGAAAATATCAAAAGTCCTATTCAAATTATAAATTCATTGCAACAAATGATTCACGTTCTTCAAGCCCACTTTGGTTTTTGTTGTTAATGGTGGTGGTGGTGTTTTGGGGGTTTTTTTGTTTTTGTTTTTTTGGGTTTTTTTTTGTTTTTGTTTGTTTTTTTTTTTTTTTTGGTATCAGAGATCAAACTCAGGACCTTGCACTTGCTAGGCAGTTACTTAAGCTGCTAAGTTATCTCCCAGCCCCAATCCTACTTTGTGTATGCTGTATATGAACTTTCAAAACTGCTTCAATACATGGAGACCAAGCATCCCACACTAAAAGACAAGCTTGTAGGGTTTTTGAAAAAATAAATGCAAGCACAAATGGAAGCAATTATTGAAGGCTACCACTCCATCAATGTATCTGTACTAAGAGCATCTTTTGGCTAACCACATTGTCTAAGCTAAAGGACCCTTTACTATCAGTGAAAAATTTATTCTAACTGCTGTTAAGAACATCTGTCATGGGCTGGGGAGGTAGCTCAGTAGAATAAACGCTTGCCTGGCAAGTGCAAGGTCTTGGGTTCAATCCCCAGTACCCAAAAAAATTAAAAAATATTTTGGGCCAGGGAGATGGCTCAGGGGAATAAGCGCTTCCCTGTCAAGCGCAAGGGCCTGAGTTCAATCCCCAGTTCCGCAAAAAAAAAAAGAACATCTGTCATGAACTTGTAGGAGAGGCTGCAATTCGAAAAGTAGCATGTACTCCTCTTTTGGCTAAGCTGTAACTAGGCAAATTGATGAAATAGAAGAGGATACTGAGACTCAATTATTAGAGATGATTAATGAATTGTCACGGTACATAATCCAGAATGAATCTACCAGTGTTGACAGCTAGGCAACAATGCTTGTTTTTGGTTTATGTTCCAAGAAAGTCTGAAAAAAAGACTATGTATCTAGCTGTTGTTGGATGAAGTCATCTATAGACATTAGGTTGGTTGATAGTGCTGTTAAGTTCAGATTCCTTAAATTTTTACAGAAAGAATATGATCATACATTAAATGTATTACTTTTTCAATTGAAATGAGTACATATTTATACATATTTGATTACATCTATTGTGGTGACTGGATATACACATCTTAATTCTTTTTACTTCCACTTCACCTCCTCTCTTCCCCTAAATTTATTATTCCTATTATAGCATTGCAACAAAACCAAAAAAAAAAAAAAAGGGGGATAAAAATTTTAATAAGCATGTTGGGGCCAGGGAGATAGCTCAGTAGAATAAGTGCTTGTCCGGCAAGTGCAAAGGTCTGAGTTCAATCCCTGGTTCCGCCAAAAACAATTTATTTTAATAAGCAATAAAAAGCTTCTCTTCTGGAGGGTTAACAACCTAAGTTTGCCGATCCAAAATTGGAGAAAAAAAGGCTGCAAGGTCAGCCAACATTTTGGCCCTAGCTTTTCAAGGTCAGTGAAGACTCAGGACGTAGGAGAATTTGTACTGTAACATCATGAAACTCAGTTGTGCCCCAAATGTTCTAATCAAGGAGATTATGGGGCCACAGAAGAATGCGATCAATGATGTATAGTGTGCCTAAGGAGAGTCACATGGAGAGAAAACTTTCTCTCAGGCTTCCACAGAAAGCAAATTGGTCAAACAATGGCTGTGAGTCATCCACATGGCTGATACTGACAAGGAATCTACAAAGTGTGGTACAGGGATATAGGATAAACCCTGAAGGTACTTGACTGACCTTATCTAACACAAAAGTTACATTTCTTGTTATATAGGTCTTGCTTTAACTCGGACTTAACCATCCAGCAGAAAAGTATAAAAATGGAGGTATATAAAGTAAAGTCATATTAATATACTGAGTTGTGAATGGCTCAAGTCAACAACTTCTAATCTGTGTTGGATTGTTTTATTTATATATATATATATATATATATATATATATATATATATATATATATATATATATATTTAGCTATCCATGTTTTGAAAATCTGTAACATAGGTATTGTATGTTACCCTGTCTATGTCATTTTTTCTACTTGTTTTTGCTTCTATTTTTCACCCTTCATGTTAAAATACAAATAATAAATTTTAAAAAAAGCAATAAAGGATCAGATCAGAAGGCACATGTGGGAGGAACCTGCAGTGACTGCCTGCGGTACATCTCTTCATTCTGCCAGCCTTGCCAACCCAGCCGAGGGTACACAGCCACAGCAACCCCAGACTTGGATCCACTAAGCTGACCACAGTCAACAGAGAGGCAGTGCCAAGGGATGGGCTTGGGCTGGGAGGAGGATCATGCAGTCATGTCTGTGAAACCTTCCAAACTACAAATTCGAGTTGTTGGTGCTAGGTGACTGAAGTCCAGCCAAGCTTGCTCAGCTGTGGTTACAATCAAGGCATGGGACTGATGCTCGGAATCTAGGTTTGCCTCATTTGATGAAGCAATTGAAGGGTTAGCCTTGTGTTTTTGGGTTCTGGCTGCCAGCTCATAGAACCAAAGGCACCCACCAAAGGAAAGAAAAACATGATCGGTGGAACTACATCTCTGGTCTTCATTTTGCCATATTTTGCTTACTAAACCACACCCTCTTTCCAAATGGAGATGAGCCCTAAAACCTCCCAAAGGCAAGAGAGAACCACATCAAGAAAAAAAAAAAAAAAGGTCTGGCAAATGGGTGTGGAGAGTTAAATGTAGATTACTTCGTATTGCTACAAGTGGCTTTACCCAGCAATCTCCAAAGATCTTTCGTTTCTTTTCATAACAACCCTTATTCTTTTTTTATGTATTTAATAGAGGGTCTACAGGGTCTCACTACGCAGATCAGACATGTAGTGATTCGGCCTCCCAAGCGCTGGGATTATAGGTGAGTACTACCACGCCCCAGGGGCAGGGCAGGCACAGCACACCGGAGATCAAACCCCTGTCCCTGCATCTGTGTAAGCAAGTGCTTTAACCTGCTGAGCTATCTGACTGGACCCAACAGCCCTTATTCTTCAGATGAAAGAAGTCCATTTCTGGGTAGGGGCTCTAGGAAATTACAGGTTGGGATGCTAGAAAAATCTGTGGCACTATTATCCAATTATTAATATGTTACCGTGTTCACCAAAGTACTCAAAAATTTCTTTCTGGATGGCATATCGTATGCTACATACCAACACGCTACAGTTACTTTTGTTATAGCTGTATAACATTTCTCAGTATATCAGCGTCTTTAATCATTTGCGAATCTCAGAAATTTCAACCTTGTTCTCCTCTTAATCACTAAATTCGGCTTTCTTCCCCCAGATCCTCCTATAAATGGAATCACACAGTTTGGAATCACCAAGTTTCTGGTTTTGGTTTCTTTCATTCAGCCTAGCATTTTTAAGACTCCAGGTTAATTCTTTTCAATTGCCAGATCAAACTCCCCAGTATGGAAACAACAGAGTTTGTTAATCCATTAGTTGCAGCTGCCATTTATTGAACATTGAATATTTATAGCTGAACACTACACTAAGCAGAAATAATTCATGCATTGACTCTGCAAATCCTTCAATTCTGTTCAGAGAAGAGTTCAAATTTATACCTAATTGTTATAGAAAAGACCAACATTTCTTTATAATCTTAGAGATTATAATTTTCCTTTTAAAAGTATTTTTCAAATCCTGTGGAAAGTTAACTTGCACAGTGTTTCTATCCAACAGATCATTAATTTATAGAATTTCTAAACACATGTTTGGCAAAATCTTTAGTAGTATCATTAATTTTAATTTTCCTCTCATAATTATGGCTAAGTCCCTACCTGTAGCTGCCTAAAGCCAAAGGATATGTGTTTCATAATCTCTTTGTGTAGCTAAATCTACACAAAAAAAAAGTGGTAAGATTCCAAATCTTATTTCCACTTGATACCACAATGCTTCTTTTGGATGAAACATGGCTTTTTGTAATGGTAGCTTCGTAAGTGCAAATATGCCTGAGTGTCTGTATAAGCCAGCTTGCTTTCCTCGGTGACCTCCAGAATGAAGGATGGACCGACAAAAACTGTTTCAAACATTACTGTCAGCGAGAAAAAGGAGAAAAGGGCAAACTTTGGCTGATATATCAATTGGATTTAGATTTGGCTATCAGGAACACAATAATTTAAGGTGTTAGAATCAGGGTTTTCAAGGGAAAATATTTAATACAAGGCACACAACCTGTAGGATTATAATATTTACCCAAAGAATCAAATGTAAAAGAGTTCAGGAATTCTTTCCACGCACTAGAGACCCCAAGAATCCAACTCAGGGCCTGGATCCCACAGAAATGTCCTGCACCAGTCCAACAATGCCTCATACAAGTCTGTTTCAAGAATCTGCACTGGGAAGGCCCAAAGCTCAGTGGAAGATGCTACAAAGACAGTCTGCACCCATGGATGAAGGATCTGTGCCAGCAAAATGAAGGAGCTACACTGGATTCAGGAAGTGACAAGGCAAGGACCAGAGCTCCGCCAAAGAGAACCGCAGCCAACCTCAGCGACAGCAGGGACCCGAGCTCCTCCTACACTAAGTGCAGCTGAGTTCTTATCAGGAAGGCCAGCATGACGAAGTTCTGCAGGAGGAGCAAGGGCACCCTTTTCCCCTCTGTTTCTGCTTTTATGCTGCCGGCAGCAGTCTTGGGGGGGTGGGGCCCTTCCGCACGCAGAACCATGTTGATTCCACTCAGCTGGGTGTTATAAGTTTTCAGTCAGTTAATCCTCCATGGGAGATTGCCAATTCAAGCCCAACCTGGGCAGTTCACCAATGAGACCTTGTTTCAAAAAAAAAAAAAAAAAATGTTTTTTAAGCTAGGCATATAATTCAATTTGAAGACCCTGGATTCAATCCCTAGTACCAGAATGAAAAGAAAATTTTTAAGCGCAAGGTCCTGAGTTCAATCCTTGGTACCACAAAAAAAAAAAAAGAAAAGATAATTTTTACAAAAGCTTAAGTATGATAAATGCTTCTTCATATTTCTGCTGCTTCATTCTCGCCCTTGGCATCTGTCCTCCAGGTTGCTTCATGGTCCGGGATGGGCTCCTGGAATTGCAAACCTCAAGAGATAATAGCAACCGAAAGAGGCCCCTCACTGCTGAGTCAGGCCGTTGGACTGCCTTTCTGGAAATCCCAGGGAATTCATCTGATTGGCCAGAAGGAAGTTACAAGTTTATATCTTATCAGCAAGACAAACTGGAAAACCAATTTCAAATTGTGTGTGTGTGTGTGTGTGTGTGTGTGTGTGCGTTGCTGGGAATTGAATCTAGGGCCTCACATAGGCCAGACATGTACCACTGAGTTATACATCAGCCCTGGAAAATAAGTACTGCCGTGGCCAGTACTTATTGCTGGCCACGGCAGGACTTTGCTAATAAAAGAGGAAGGAAGAAGGCAGTACGGCACACATCCCGGCAGCGGCATCTGGCCGTCTGTACTTGGCAAGACACGAACATCAGAGCTGGCTTCAGGACAACATCTGGGGCCGAGGTTTTTCTAGGCTCTCAAGAGAACACCTGCTTCATCTAGCCTTCCTTGCTTTGTCCAGGTTTGTCTGATGGAAGATGATCCTAACGACCACAGTAACCTAGCTCTGACAACTTTATTCATCCAGAAGCCTCAGGTCTAAAATCAATACAAATGCATGACAATGTACTGGGCATCTCTATGTGGGCCACATGTAATAAGTGTAATAAGTCAGCACAGCCAGGGTGTCAGGATGCTCCTCCCTAAGTGGCTCATGAGCTCAGCCTTAGCTTAGAGCAATACACCTCAAATTGTTTTCTGGGTCGTAGCAGACACTCCTACTGGGATGGCCACAGGAGTGCAGTAGTAACCAGCTTATCCTTTCTTGTTCGGTGTGAGACCTCGGACCACATACTTCGGGGTCAGAAGGTCAACTCGCTATCCGTGTGTGTCACATAACTGCTCATAGTTCCTAGAAGGAAAGACCATCCTGTTTGTGCCCTTAGTTCACTCAGGCTACTACAACAAAATGCCTATTAAAAGTGTGACTTATGGCCTGGGGGAGATGGCTCAGTGGAATAAGAGCTTCCCTGGCAAGTGCAAGGATCTGAGTTCAATCCCTGGTTCCACCAAAAAAAAAAAGAAGCGTGGCTTATAAATGACCAAAATGTGCTGCTGCTCACAGTTCCAGAGGCCAGGAAGTCCAAGGCTGGGGCACTGGCAGTGCAGCATCTGGTCCACAGTTGCATCTTCTGCTCCATCCTCACATAGTGGGAGGGGCGAGCAAGCTCCTGAGGGGCTCTCTTGGAAGGGTACTCATTCGATCTTGAAAGCTCTGCCTTCTCCCCTCCTCCCCTCCTGAAAGGCCCTCCCTCTGTATACTTTGCATTGGGTTTCAATAGATGAGTTTGGGCAGACAGAAACATCTGGACCAAAATAGTTATTAAAACAAACTCCTCAAAGCCGGGCGTGGTGGCACAGGCCTGTAATCCCAGCACTGGGGAGGCTGAGACAGGAGGATTGTTGTGAGTTCGAGACCAGCCTAAGCTACAAAGTGAGCTTAAGGCCAGCCTGAACTGCATAGTGAGACCCTGTCTCAAAAAGACAAAAAAAAAAAAAAAAAAAAACTCCTCAAACTTTGTCACTTGTGGTTTTCAAATGATGCTTGAAGCATATAGGTATTTGTTGGAACCTGAAGTAAATTTGTTATCCAGTTTGGGTTTGGTTTGGTCCGGTCTGATGTAGTCCAGTATGGTGTGGTGTGGTGTGGTCTGGTCTGGTCTGATCTGGTCTGGTTTGTGGTACTACAGATTGAACTCAGGGGCTTTTTTATTTTTATTTTGAGATAGGCGCTTACTAAATCACCAAGTTTCTTAGGCTGCTGTCAAACTTTTAATCTTTCTGCCTGACCCTCCCAGAGTCCTAGGAGTACTGCACCTCATTTAGTTATGTTTTTCTTATAATGATATCTGTGAAAAGCCACTGTCCATCAGTTCATAAGAAAAATGTTACCTTTCAAAGCATCAATTGAGGCATTATATATTTGCATATAGTAAAATACAGAAATTTTAAGTATATATTTTGATTACATATATATATATATATATGTAATCAAGGCACAAAACCCTAGGGTAGAGGATATAGCCTCGTGGCAAAGTGCTCACCTCGCATGCGTTCACCTCTCATGTGTGAGTTCTATCCCCAGCACCACCACACCTCCAAGAATGCTATGGAATATCTCCCTCTCCCTAGGAATCTCCCTCACGCCCTTTGCAAAAGGTCTTCCAGAGCCCTGTCTCTTCAGCAGCCGTAGCCCTTGTTCTCCTCTTTATCTTTCTTCCCCCGGATCCTCATAAATATGGAATCACACAGTTTGGAATCACCAAGTTTTTGGTTTTGGTTTCTTTCATTCAGCCTAATATTTTTAAGACTCCAGGTCAATCCTTTCAATTGTGAGGCAGAAGTCCCCAGCATGGGAACAACAGAGTTTGTTAATCTGTGAGTAGCAACTGCCATTTATTGAACATCGAATATTTATAGCTGAACGCTATGCTAAGCACTTCTTAAACTGTATCTCAGTGGGGAGACAATGTGATGGGCATTTATGAAGATTTTCGTTTGTGATTTTCATCTTTCACTGGCCAGTATAAGCCCTCAGTGTTAGGGGTACCTCAGTGTTAGGGTTCCTTCCATTGGTCTTGGAAGGAAATAAAGTGCAAGGAATCAGATCTTCCTTCTTGGGAGGGTGCAGGATTCAGCCTGGTCATTGCAAGGTTCCCCTCAGGGAGTTTGGGGGCTGAGTGACGTGAAGACCCTACCCAATGCAGGGAGACCTGAAGGAGGCAGGCAGCCTCTGCTGGCCCCCTCCTGGCCTCCTGAGCCTCCTAGCCTCCTGCTCATGTTTCACAGCTCCAGGCTTTCTTCAAGCCTAGTAGCTTCCCTGCTTGACTTGATGCAGGCTGCCTTAGTTTGTCCACTGCACACAAAGCATTACTAACGCACCAGTTATTGTTCACCTTGTACAGATAGATCAAGAAACCAAGACCATGGGTCAGTAACGGGATGCACTACCTGGTGGCAGGATGAGGATTAGAACCAGTCAGTCTCTCTCCGTGCAAGGGAAGAGGCAACATGAGGACTGATGTCGGTAGCCCCAGGCTCACTGCAGCACTGGGACTCGCCCCTGTGCCTTTGTACCCAGGGACCGAGGGGCATGCAGGTGTGAGGAGACACGTACAGGCCCCTTTCATAGTTCTCTGCTTCTCCCCGTAAGGCTAGCGGGGCAGCTACCTCAAACATCTCCCCTCTAAACTCTCCATTCAACCCCTCACTTAACCATTCCTCTCTTCTTCAGATCAGAAAGAAAAACTTAGCCCAGAGCACCATACAATCTGCCACGCCTTTCTGTGGCTTAGTTGAGCATTACACTTAAATCCTTATTCTGATCTTTGTTTCATGATTATAGAACTAGATTGCTTTTATTCCTTTCCCTTGACAGAAGTAATCCCTTTGGAATTTAAGCTTTTAAAGAGTGGCTCTTTGGGTTATTTGAAAGGCAGCCCTGGAGACAGTCCCTTTGCATACAGTCAACCTGCAGGGGCTTGGGACACAAGGGGACACACACCTGGCTGAATCCTTGGGAATCGCACTGGGAAGGGAGCTCTTGGCTAAGATCCATCCTCTCCCCACCTCCAGGTTTCCTCCATCTCTACTCCAGTGCACACCAAGGACAACCTTGGGAAGGAAGCAGGAAGACAGAAATGACACTGACTGGTTACTTGCAGTTGGCTTGGGAGGGACGAACCTCAGTCAGCCCACTTGGGCACAGAGATGCTCCTGAAGCATGAGTCAGGGAATGCTGGCTCCAGGCCCCAGCTCCACTCGCTTGCTGTCCCTTTCTGCTACCCTCTGCTCCCTCCCAGGGCTGCTGGCCACAAAGACTGTCCCTAACAAGCGCTGAGCACTGTGCCTGAGAAGTCATCCACATCTGTCACCTAGAAGCCCAGCCTGAGAGATTGTTAGCATATAAATGAAAACACAGACTAACCCGGTTGGACTAACCCGGTTGGGCTTCCAGAGCATGAGTGAAAATAAGTGAATTGAGAAATCTGATTCATAGTACTATATGAATTCCTTCATATCCTGGGCACATAGCTCTGTGTGGCTCATGTTATCCCCTTTTGCAGGACATCGGCCCAAGCGACAAATAGCTGGCCCAAGGTGACAGCTGTGGCAGAGCCAGCCTTTGGCAATAGGCAGGCGGGTTCCAGAAACTGTGCCCTGGCTCAGCAGGCCACTCATGGCTGGACTATTTCTATCTGCAGGCTGAACCACAAGGTCAAAACTCTGTCTCTGGCTTTAACACCACCATGGTCAGGATGGAAAGATGAGAGTAGGGATGGGAGAGAAAAGAGTAGCCGAAGTCTGAATTTCAATGGCAAATCTCAAAGAAAAATTTGACTTTCATAGAAATGTGAACTGAGCATATACTGAATGTTTAACTCCTTAGTCTCCTAGGATGGCTGCCATGAATCACCCAAGCCAATGGCTTAAAACAACTTAAGTGCATGCTATCCCAGTTCTGGGATTTTGGCTGGAAGTCCAAAATCAATGTGGCAGCAGGACCTTGCGCCCTCTAAGGGTACTCTCCCTTGCCCACATTCCCAAGCCTCTGCCAAGTGGCCTCTGCCACATGGCCACATCTGTTTTCTGGCACTGTGTGTTCTCCCTTCTGCCTTAGATAAGGGCTAGTGTCTTGGATAGAAGTCCCAGGTAGGGAATCCAGGATGATCTCAAGATCTTTAATTATATCTAGAAAGATCCTTTCCCCAAATAAGGTAACATTCACGGGCATTTGGATGTGGACACTTTTTGGAGGCCACTGTCTAACCCACCATACCCATTAACGAGGCAGCCAGGGCCAGCCAAATAGCTCAGAGGATTAAAGCACCTGTAAGCAGGTGCAGGGGCTAGGGGTTCAATGCCCAGACCTGCTGTGCCAGCTCTACCCCTGGGGCACGCTGAGTTGGCCATTGAGACTGGATGTGGTGGCATGCCCGTGATCCCTGCTCTTGAAAGGCTGTGAACAGGCGGATCACTACAAGTCCAATCTAGCAGTGAGACCCTGAACACCCTGTAGACCTTTGCCTAAAATACAAAAAAAAGGGGGGGGGACCATCAAGGTGACAAAGTTAAGACCAAGGAAAATTCAAGAAACAGCATTTATCTGATGAACTAGCAAAAGCATGCTGAAGTGACTTTACAGGAACTGCATGGTTAATGTCTCCCAGGGCAATAAAGTCTCAGCCTTTCAGTTTATCTTTTCCCAGAGACAGAAATAATTTGGGGCAAAAATCTGTAAGTTAACATGCAACTTCACAGATCGGAGGCCCTAATCAAGCGTAGTAAATCAGTGCCATTCGTCGGTCAGTGCTCTCAGCAGCCCTGCCTGCCTGAGGGGAGGTCCCGTGTCTGGGCTGTCCCGTATGTGGGCGCAGTAGCCACACCAGCCCTCCCGTGGGGCTAATGAACACCTGCAAGGTGACCAGTAGGGCTAGGCAGCTGAATTTTTCTTTTATTTGCTTTTAAGTAACTTAGATTTCATAGCAATAGCCACTTGTGGGCAGTAGCTATTGCTTTACATGGAGCAGTCATGAGAATTAAGTTAAGCCCTAGCAGGGCCTGACAGCCAGGGCCCTAATATGGCATTCAAAGGAGACACTGTTGTGTCATCTACCAGCTTTATATTATAATTTTTCTCAACACAGCAGACCTCACAGTGGGCCAATGCCAAACGGAGATGGGAGAACTCACAGCGGCCCATTCAGGTTATCAGGAAAGCCGTCCTCTTTGGTGCCAATGCATCACTGTCCTCTTGCCAGAGCTATCAATTCTCTTCAGATGTTTTATAAAATCTCTTAATATTTGAACATCACCACGAGACCACTTGCGTCTCACATCTACTTTAGTCTTCCTAATGCGCCCCGCCACCGGCA
>PVKA01025090.1:0-33384 GCA_004027165.1 Ctenomys sociabilis
AAAAAAAAAAAAAAAAAAAAAAAAAAAAAAAAAAAAAAAAAAAAAAAAAAAAAAAAAAAAAAAAAAAAAAAAAAAAAAAAAAAAAATCAAAGCAAATTATAATAAAATTTAGCAGGTATATTCAGAACAAAAAGAAAAAAATAAAGGAAAAATACTAATTGGGTAATTGGGAATGGAGAGGGGGAAAACAATAAAAATTAGGTTTTCAGGTTATATGACTGGCAATCTGGAAGAGTATAATACAAAACACAGAAATAAGCAATTAAGAGTATATGAATATGGATTTGGGAAGAAGGGAAATATACCATATGTAGGAATCAACCATACTGAGGTAAGATTAAAGCCATAAGACTGACTTACATCAATGAAAGACAGAATAGAGAAAAAGTCAAGCTAAAATCTTACACTGGTATTGTTTCATTGATCCCTTACAAATGAAGCGGGCAGTAGTAATAAATCCTTTCCTTTAAAATGGGCATGGTCCAATAGCTCAGTGGATTAAAGCACCTGCTTAGGCAGATGCAGGGGCCCAGAGTTCAATACCTGGTCCTGCCGTGCCAGCCTCATCCCCAGGGCATGCTATAATCCCAGCTCTTGGGAGGCTGAACACAGGCAGATCAGTATGAGTCCTATCTACATAGTGAGACTCTGTAAACCCTGTAACCCTGTCCTAAAATACAAAATAAATAAACAAAATGGACATGGTGCACATGCCTGCAATCCCAGCACCCAGCAGACTGAGGCAGAATTGCCATGAGTTCCTGAACTGTACAATAAATTCAAGACAAGCCTGAGCTACATAGCAAGACATCAACTCAAAATCAAAGCAAAATAAATCAAATCTCTGTTTTATAGTGGAAACTAAGGCACAAAGGAATGAGGTCACTTGCCCAATGTTACATACTTAGTCTATGGTGAAAGTGAATTGCTAGTCAAAGAATCTGAATGCATTCTTAATCTCTGGGCTATCACACCTTCCTCTGCAGTTCCATAAGCTTCCTTCACATAGGATAGCCTGACGACAAACACAACACTCGGGCCAGAACTGCTTTACTCATCTGCCTAGTGTAATCCCAAGGAGAACCATGTCTTCCTATCTGAAGGTACTACAGTATACTACAATATAATTGGAACTAAATTCACTTTATGTTGTTTTATGAGTAATGTAGAATATAATAGGAAATTAATAAGGTAAGAAGGAAAAAAAGGAGAGAGGGAGATTGCTGGCATTTATCACTCCATTTGGCTTGATTTGATGAAACAAATAAATGATTTTCAAGCTTTACATTTGCATAGACAAAAGAATTTTATTTCACAAATGGAACAGCATTAGTCAAAGTGATCACAGAGGTCAAATACCACAAAACTCACCATCTTGACTTCACAGCAAGACAGATCAAGGAGTATGTCAGCTATCTTGGCAGCAAAAGTAGCTAATTTCTACAGTAATAAGAAATCACATTTCTGGATTATTAACCTATTGTGATTTACTCAGGAATTGAGGAAATAAGCATAGTTTAGAAAAGTAAAAAATATAAAATAGCATCACCTATATACTTCTTTGCATATAGGAAAGTCTCAAAGGTGGCTGGCTGAGGGAGGGGAAGTGGTTAGGCTTTACTCCAAGTAACCAGTGCTTCATTTCAGAAGTAGACATGGCAGTGTTTTCTTCCTGACATTCAGGTTAAGTATTCTGGTTTCTGGACCCCATACATGATGCTGCCTGGTAATCTGCTAGATTATTAAGGACTACTTTGAGATGCCAGATCCTAGAAACCAGGCTTTGCTTCCAATCGGTCTCACTTTAAGGCCAAGGACTTGTATAACTTCCATAGTTTACTCAGGAGCCACACAGCTCTCCAGTTGGCTAACAACCCTAGAAAGAACAGGGATGATGCAAGAACAATGCTTGCAAACTCAATTCTTAAGAGTTAGGAATGTTTGAGTTTAAAGCCTATCTACAACTGTATTTTTAGAATTGTAAGCATTTTAACACTTTAAATTATTCAAGGAGCAATAAATGTTCACTGGGCTTTCGAGCAGAGGTCAACAAACTTCCTAAAGGGCCAACTAGCAAGTATGGCAGCGTAGATGGGCCATGTGGAGTATATTATAACAATTCACTTCAGCTACTGCAGTAAGAAGGTAGCCACAGGTGGTACATGGACGAGGCAACGCTCCTCCATCCCAGGGAAAGCTTTACTTAGACACAAAGATAGCAAGCCTGATTTGGCCTGTGAACAGCCATTTGTCAGCTCCTGCTCCAAAGCGATAATTTCAAGCTTTATATGCATCTGAATTGCATATGGAGTTGAAAAGGTGGTTTCCTAGCCCCCAGCCAGTCCCTATGGGATCAGAATTTCTAGGAATGAGGCCAAGAGATCAGCTATTTAATAAAGTCCAAGTGGTGTGTGAAGCTCACTTATGCAATCCCTTAGGTGTGCAGCCAGCTTCACCTAAGCTGGGAGGGCCCTGCTGTCCTAGTCACAGTTGGGTGCTGCCTCCATCCTGTGGCAATAAAATGCATGCTGCTTTTACCTTTGGCCTTTGCAGAAAGGGCAGATGAACAAACTGCTACTTTAGGCTTCCAGCCTCGACACTGCATAAAATAAATTCAGCCTAGATGAAATTAACACCAAATTTAGGGATGAATTTGAAAGAAAATCCTTAACTTGAAATGATAAGTTTTCAAACAAAAATCTTCCTGAAATTCCTCAGATTACAAAATTAGTAGACAAGATCCTTACCAAAAAGACAAAGTTAAATATAAAGAAATAGTTTTCAGTGTTCTGCTTTCTCCACCATATCTGTAGCAAAGGCCTACTTGTTGCCTGGAATTTCACTAATAAATCATTATATTGTATATGGAGATTTTAGTATCAACAAAACCTCATTAAAATGCATGTAAAAACAGTATAAAATCTCTGTAGGTTTCTGGAAACTGTTTCCAACTTTATCAATAGGAAATAATTTATTCAGCAAAATACATTCTGACTAAATGAAGAAAGTGGTTTTCAAATTTATTTTTCTGTTTTAATTGCCAGAAATTAATCACTTGCTCAAAGAAGTACAGCTCAGTCAAGATTAATTCAACTTCTTCAGCTCTCCAGATTTTCCTAGGGAAACAGTGAAAATCCTATAGTCAAAGGGATGGATTTTACAAATCAGGAATAATCTGCAGATACCTCTACAGAATACAGCCCTGACTAAAGACAGCCAGTCCTAGACAGAGAGAATATTCTACTATAGCACAAAGTCTAACAGCTACTCAGACTTGGGTTTAGCATGTTTCCTCCTGTTATCACTACCAACTGAGACACATTGGTTTTTGTTAGGTGATTCTTTTTCTTTCTTTTTTTTTTTTTTTTACTGTATTTAGTACAGGGTCTACAGGGTCTCATTACATAGATCGGACTCATAGTGATCCTCCTGTTTACAGCCTCCAAGTGCTGGGATTATAGGTATGTGCCATCATGTCCAGTCTCAATCGTCACCTCAGCACACCCCAGAAGTGGGGCCAGCATGGCACTTTAATCCACTGAGCTATTTGGCCAGCCCTTTGCTAGGTAATATTAAGATGTTTGTTTGTTTTGTAAAGAATCTTTAACATTCCCTGAATTTTAATTATTTTTTAAATTTAAATTTCTGTATTTGGTACAGGGTTTCACTACGAAGTTTGCATAGGCATGTTATGCTGGGGATTGAACCGGGTCCTTGTGCTTGCCAGGCAGGTGCTTAGATCACTGAGCTATCTATGCAGCCCTTTTTTGGTCTTTTTGAGACAGGGTCTTACTGTGCAGTTCAGGCTGGCCTTGAGCTCAGCCTTTGTAACCCAGGCTTATCTTAAACTCACAATGATCCTCCTGCATCAGGATCCCTAGTGCTGGGATTACAGGCATGTACCACTATGCCTGGCCTAAGATGATTTTGAGCTTCCTCAACACACACCTAAGATTTTAAGGGAAAAAGATCCAGAAATTTACCAAGGAGAAAAGTGTAGCCAGGCTGAGATTGGAACTCTACCACTGATATACTTTATAGATGTTTACGTGTAGGGAGTGGGGATTAGCTTTAGCGTCAGTAGTCATCGTTTCAGATAGCATGACTGGAGTCCAACCCCTAGGGCAAGCTTCTGTCTATTCCATGGCAACAAAGTCCTGCAGAGTACGGATGCCTGTTTTCCTGCCTGGTTTCCTACTTTCAAAAAGGGTCACAATTCAGAGTTTCTGGTATGTATATCAAGAATCCAAATGTCTAGCAAAGCCAGGGCCCAACATACTTACCCATCCTCCCTGGCTCCTGATGAAGTCACAGACGGCTCTGTTGCTATTGATCATACTTATCATGGGGACGGCCATCTCTGTTGCCACTTCAGGAGCCATGTGGGCCACACACTTAAGAAGTTTCACTGCTACTCCCAGAAAGGCTTTCTCATAAGCAAAGCTGGCATCCTGAGCACACCAGTACTCACTGAGAGACTGCACTGTGTTCTGGAGTACAGTTCCCACCTGAGGAAGGAGAGAGGATCTGTCAGTAAAGTATCACTCAAGAGTGCAGTCCAGGAATCCACTAATGCAAGCGCTGCCCAGGGAATGGCAAAGGGACCTGAGGTATTATCAGGCAGTAGACGGATGAACTTTTCTCATTTTAATATTGTATTATTTAGAATATTAGAAAAGTATGTAAGAAATTCATCAAGTAACTAATCACACCCATGATTTCAAATATTATTGTTTAGGATGAACAGTATGAAAGAAAAACAAAGTGATGCGAGAAAAAATACTAAGTACATGAGAACATAAAGGGTCAAATTGTAAAGGTATTATTTGCACACCTAGGAACTGTGCAGGGCTGGTCAGACAGCTCAGCAGATTAAAGAGCCTGCAAGCAGAGGTAAGGGCCTGGGTTTGATCTCCAGGCCTGCTATGCCAGCCCCGCTCCCTAGGGGCACACTGAGATGGCAAATGAGACTGGGTATGGTGGTGCATGCCTGTAATCCCAGCTCTTGGGAGGCTGTAAGCAGGCAGATCACTACTACACCCTGAACACCCTGTAGACCCTTCCCCCCACCACAAAAAAAAGAAAAAAAAAAGTTAACTTTATGCTTTTTCTTTTTCTATTTGCAAAAAAATTGGTCCAGAAGCTACTAGGTAAGGCCAATAGAGGCTTTTTGGTGTGTATGGGGCAAAGGATGATCAACAAAGAATGTCAGAATTTAAATAAGCTGGACCAGGGATATAGCTCAGTGACACAGTGCGTGCCTGGTAAGCATGAGGCCCTGCATTTGATTCCCCATACCAAAAAAAAATTAAAATTAAATTAAAGAGCCAGGCGTGGTGATGCATGCCTGTAATCCCAGTACTTGGGAGGCAGAGGCAGGAGGATTGTTGTGAGTTTGAGACCAGCTTGAGCTACAAAGTGAGCTTAAGGCCAGCCTGAACTACATAGTGAGACCCTGTCTCAAAAAATTAAATTAAATTAAATTAAACAACCTAAGAAGAGAATTCATGTGGGAAAGTACATATGTTTTAGTTTCTAAACATCATTCTTTCATTAACATAAAACAGAGCTTCCTAGAAGATGGGTGACTACTCTAGGCTGGGCATGGAAAAACACAAGGAAATTTGTAGAAAAATGCATATACCTCAAGACCACAATTTTAAATAAAATACATTAGACACAGAAGGTTAAATAGTGTGTGCTTTCTCTTTGGAAAAGCCAAACCATGAATAAAGAGCAAAAAGGCTAGATGATAGGAAATAGGAAGGTAAGCTATATGGAGACAGGAAGATTTGAGGATAGGGAAGGTGGAAGACAGAGGAGAGAAGAGAAAAGAAAAAGAAGTCAAAAAAAAGAATTCTGATATAAAATATATTCATTTGCAAAAAAAAAAAAAAAGAGAGAGAGAAATTAAAGAGTCAGCCAGATAGCTCAGCAGACTAAAGTCCCTGTTTAGGCAGATACAGGGACTGGGGTTCAATTTCTGGGCACCATGCTGGCCCCTCCCCCAGGGAGCACTGAAGCAGTGACTGAGACTGGGTGTGATGGCGTGCACCTGTAATCCCAGTGTTTGGGAGGCTGGAAACAGAAGAATCACTATGAATCTCATCTGTGTAATGAGACCCTGTAGACCCTGTACTAAATACATTTAAAAAAAAAAAAAGAAATTAAGGAAGTGTGCAAGCCAGCACGCTGCTACACACCTATAATCCAGGACTCTGGGAATTGAAGACTGAGATCCAAACTTGAAACTTAGCAAGATCCTGTCTTAAAAAGAAACCAGATGGGGGCTGGAAATGCAGCTCTGTGGGAAGGTTCTGGGTTAAATCTCCAAACCAAAATAAAAGGAAGAACTCAAAAGTCAAAACGTGCTACAGATACATCAAAAGACAGTTGTGATTTGAAAAAGAACTCCTTGGTGCATGCTGCAATCCCAGGATTTGGGAGGCTGAGGCAGGAGGATCCTTGGGAGTTCGAGACAAGTCTGGGCTACAAAGTGAGTTCAAGGCCAGACTGAACTGCACAGCACGACCCTGTCTCAAAAAGACAAAAATAAATAAATAAAATAAAATAAAACACCATCTAAATAAGTAATAACAATAACACATTAATAGCCCATCAAATAAAGTAGGAATCATCACTCTATACTGATACAGAAATGAACAGGTTGAATTTTTAATGAATTGTGGGATATTTACATAGCTTTTTAAAAAACCTTTCTACTTCTTTTTATTATTAGTTCATGCTGTGTTGTATAATATTTACATTCCCTGTGTGGAGTTCAGTATGGTACCTACCAGAGATCTTAATTTCTCTTCCTGATTGAAGGGTACTAAAAGGATATAATAAGTAAATGTAATATGTGACTCTGGCCTAAATCATTTTGCTATAAATGATATTAGTGAGACAAGTAGCAAACTTTGAATCTTATCTAAGAATTAGATATACCAATGTTAATTTCCTGATCTTGTTAGATTGTGGTTATACAAGAAAAAGAAAATATTAAAGTATTAAGGGGTGATAAAATATCATGCCAGTTACTTCTTTTCATGAGTGACTCATGAGATAACGGCTTCATTCTATCCATGTAACTTTTCTCTAGGTTTGAGGCTGTTTTCACTTTTTTTTTTTTTTTTTAACAAGGAAGCAAAAAGCAGACCCAGCTACCTGTTACCTAGGACAACATCAGTGGGAGTAACAGAATTAGTACTGTCTGAAGGTGGAGTGGTCACTATCCCAGGTGTGGTTACTGGGAAAAATCTGTCTATTTTGGAAACAGGGTCTTGCTATACAGTTCAAGCTGGCCTTGAGCTCATTTTGTAGCCCAGGCTGGACTCAAACTCATGGCCATACTCCTGCCTCAATCTCCTGAGTGCTGGGATTACTACAGCCATTCACCACCAGGCCCAGCTAGCGTCAGTCTTGGTTCAAATCCTCACTGACCTATTTACTTATCTCCTTATACCAGGAAAAATTGCCAGCCTAAGTGGTATGAAGTCAGAAAATACTTCCTGAGGGTCTACTATATATCTGGTGTTGTTCAATGGATTAAGCGCCTGCAAACAGGTGCAGGGCCAGGGGTTCGATCCCCAGGCCTGCCATGCTGGCCCTACGCCCAGAGTTCACTGAGATGGCAAATGAAACTGGGTGTAGTGGTGTGCACCTGTAATGCCAGCTCTTGGGAGGCCATAAACAGTGATACTACTAGTCCGAACTAGTAGTGAGACCCTGAACACCCTGTAGACCCTTCCCTAAAATAACAAATAAAAAGTTACATGAATATAGCAGCAAACAAACCAGATGTTTGCTCCCAGATGTTGGCTCTTAGAGTGTTGCTTGCAGTTGGAGTGAGACAGCTTTAGGGATAACAATTTCAGGGATAATTCATTCAGAGCTAAAATGATTAAGTGACACCCATAGTCAGTGGCAAGTTAGTTATTAGTTGCCATGTTATTAATCTGCAACATCTAGAATACTGTCTTAGATTCTTTATTTCAATCTAAGTGCTACTAATGGTAATCAGGGTTCTGACAAAACACCAGTGTACTTAGTCTGGGCTTATCCCTATTTGAATCATACTTATATTTTTCACTTAATTAAAAAAAATTTTTTTTGATAGAGTCTCACTACGCAGGTCTGACTGGTAGTGATCCTCCTTTCTCAGCCTCTCTAGTTGCTTGGATTACAGGCATTCACCACCCATGGTTTCAGTGGCCAGCATGGCATAGCTGGGGCCCCAGAGCCAACACAGCGTGCAGTACCAGGGATCATACGCAAGACTGTGCATTTGCCAGGCAGGCGCTTAGACCTGTACCTTACTTACAAACTCTCCCCATCCTTTCTGTTTGCACTTCACTGGTGAATCTTAGCGTGTTGGGGAGGAAGGTGCCTACCCTCAAAAAAAAAAAAAAAAAAAAAGAAAGTCTGCACAAAGGATAGTTTGCTGAGAATAAAGTGCTATGGACACACTAAGCACAGCCTTGATGAACATCAACCGGAATAAAGCTAAAAGTTGATCATCCCTATCTAGTTTCCATCTCTATGCCACATAGGTAACAGCTGGCATTTCCTGCTGCTACCCCTTGGAAAGTATCAAGATCCTAAACCTCTCACAGAACAATTCATATTCATAGTACATAGGAGTAGGAAGAAAAGGAAGCTTGAAGTAGGAAAGGGCATCAAACAATACAGGAGATAAGAACCTGACCTGTCCCTCAACAGTTTTTGCAATGATGTCTTTCACAGAATCTTCTACTTCTCCATTGAACTGGTCACCTAACATCCGAAGTCGTCCAGCAATGATAGCCGCATCAAAAGAACAGGCCTCTCCTAAGACAGAGAAAACAACATTTGTTACAGCTTGACACGATGGAAATATTCTCAGGAATCTGAGCAACGGAAAAAATTCTCCAGTCTTATAAATAATTTTGACATTGTTTTGTCCCAAGAACTTCAATTACCTATTGACATCGAGTCATGGTAGTCAAAAATCTTCCTTCAATGGAATCTTTCTTTTCAGGTGTTGCTGAAAGCTTAGCATTTGCCTTTCCAGTGTGAAGAAAACATACCCAAAGCTCTCTTATTGACTTGAAAATAGGCCTTACCTGTGTCTGGTTCCTCTACACTGCATACACTCCGATTAGCAACCTGTAATGTTGGGCTCAAGAAGTCTTTGAGTAAAGTGTTGACAATACATTCTGTCTGCTTTTCAAATGTTGGTAGACTCTTCATCTTAGATGCCTACTGTTGAGATTTGCTCTTCCACAAAACAAGAAGTTTCAGCCCAGCAGGAAGTTAGAAACAGTGGTAAGCCAGCAGATGTATCTACTTCTTACAGACTTTCCTATTGAACATATAGTCCTGGGATTTTTTTTTCTCAACCAGATTTCCTCAAAAATACTTGCTCAGAAATGTCAGACTTCTCTCAAGAGCTTACCCACACGGAACTAGGGAGATTTGTTGAAGACTTTCAGTTCCTTATCTTAGAACCACACCCTAGCCAGTAAATATTGCTAATGAGTAACTTCTATTTCTACATAGCTGTTTCCAAACTGAAATTAAGTTAGGAGTCCTTCCTTACACAATGACTGAGTACCTATCTGCATGGAACTATACTTCAGGCTATAAAGGAGGCAAAAAAAATGACATGTTTGTGGTATGCACAGGTCAGCAGAAATGACAACTATTAACTGATAAATCACAAGTCCCATAATTTCTTATGTTCTTGAGATACAATATACTACAAGAATATAATAGGGAAGAATCCGTAAAGAGATTGTGAAAGCTTCTTTAAAATAGTGACATCAGACTGAGGGCTGAGGCATAAGCTGGGATTCATTAAGCAAAAAAGGTGAAACAGGACTATTTGAGATGGAAGTGAGGTAGAGGAAATAAAGAAAGGTTAAAGGAAACAAGGATATTATAATTTTGAAACTGTAATTTTAAGATAACTGCAGGTTGAAAACATAATTGAACTTATCTAAAGTTACATTCTTCTTTCCCTCCTTTAGGCCTGCTCTTCTTCCAGGATCTTAAATCTCTAAGGTTCTTACAGATAAAACTGATAGGTTATGGTCCAGTACAGACTGCTAAATTATCAGGGCCCTGATCCAACATGGCTGAATTCCCAAAACAACGGCTAATCTTCCCAATGACCACTTCCTCTTCCTTCCCACTCCAGCCCTGGATATCACTTCCTTTTACCTTTCCTGCCCACACAAGGGAGCCTCCAATATCTTGCTTGTGTGCCACTGAACCTGCCCCTCAAACTCCACCCCTAGCAAAAGTCCATAAAATCTCAAGCTCCCTATTTCAGGTTGGAGATCTGCCCATCTCCCTGCCCTCAATCCTTCGTGCTGTGACCACCACTTCTGCTCATAAAACCTGACAGAAATAAGTACATAAATTTGGCCTGTATTTTCTTCTGATTTAGAAATTCCAAAGACTAATACTCTCAGAGATGCAGTATTATTGAGTACCGCATCTCCAAACTTAAAGCACATACAGTTTGCTTTTAACCTGATTGACAAAGCCAGTTTTTGCTTCAGTCCTCTAAAAGATAACTTGGTGTTAAAGACACAGACACTAGGTACATGATAAGTCAAAAGATAAACATTCCAGGCCATCTGTCTTTATTTTTTATTTTTTTTGCCAAACTGGGGATTGAACTCAGGCCCTTTCACTTGCCAGGCAAGTGCTATTCAACTGAGCTATCTCCTTTGGCTCCTGCCCCTTAGGTCATTTGTCTTCAGGATACCACCAAACCACATAAATAACCCTTATCCTAGGCCATTCTGCACCTCACCGAAGGAACTGCACCCTTTGTTGAGGGCATACTTCTATCTTGCAAGGCTGAGCTTCAACCCCAGGGGCTTCCCAGTTAGCTACATACTCAGTCCTTTTTATAGTTTACTTTGGGACAAAGCATTAATAAATTTCCCAGCCTGGGCTTGAATTTGTGGTCCTTATGAACTGAAGAATGCTGGGATTATAGATATGAATGAAACACCATGACCGGCTGAGTGTTAACTTTTTTATTTTAACTGGTAGCTGTATGCTTCTCACTGACACATCCTGTAGTGCTTTTCTGTGATACTGAGTCAAGAACTTAGCCAGGAAGTTGGGAATGATAGTACAGTCTTGTAATCCCAGCACTCAAGAGGCTAACTAAAGCAGGAGAATGGCTTTGAGTTTAAAGTCAGCTGGGCTATATTGTGGGTTCAGTGCCAACCTGAATTACATACCAGTACTGTCTCAAAATAAAAAAACCTAGCCCTGTGAGCCAAGGACCTTATCTGCTTTGTTAGTGGGCCTCTTTCAGTCTCAATCAGTGACAGGAATGGCAGATATAAAAAACAGGTGGGGGAAAAATCCAATTGAGGAAATTGTTTTTTTTAGTTTATGTATTTGGTATAGGATCTCACTACCCAGCTCAAACTCGTAGTGATCCTCTGGTGTGGCATGTGGTGCTAGGGATCAAACTCTGGTGCCTGCACTTGCCTAAGCACAGCTTAGTCTGCTGAGCTATCTTTCTGCTTGATACAAAGTATTTTATAGGAAACTATGAGAATGAAATAAGGTGATGTTATATGGAATGTCAGCACTGGCATACAGTAAATGTTTAGTATCTTCTTTTTAGCCGAAGGCCTAATGACTAGAATGAAAGGGAACCGAGATTCATACCCTAACAAAGAAGCTTTCCTAAAATACCCAACAAACAAAAAAAAATAAATAAAGGTGTTTTCCTAAAGGACTGAACTCTTCTATTAAGAGATTTCAGCATTGGTCACTTATTGTGATGATTGCCTTCTTAAGACAGAAACCCAGAGACATAAACAGTGAGTCAGTTGTTCCACATGGCTTTTTTTTTTCTTTTTCAGACTGTGTCTTGCTGTGTAGTTTGGGCTCTCCTTGACCTCACTACGTAACTCATGGAGATCCTCCTGCACCAGCCTCCCAAGTGCTGGGATTGTAAGCATGTACTACAATGCCCCATTAATGGAATTTCTTGAGAAATAAAACTAGTCTTTGTTCTATTCTTTAAAAAATGACTATTTTACACTTGTTAGAATGAGCAAAATCTAGACCACTGTTGATACCAAAGGCTGGTAAGGATCTGGAGCAACAGGGGCTCTCCACTGCTGGGAGGAACGTAAAACAGCACAACCACTTTGCAAGACAATTGGCAAAGTTTTGGTTTTTGGTACTAGAGATTGAACACAGGGCCTTCACTCCAAGCTGCATCCCAGCCCTGTTTTTGTTTTTTATTTTGAGACAGGGTCTTGCTAAATAGTCCAAACAGGGCTCAAACTTATGATCCTCCTACTTTAGCCTCTTAACAGTGCTAGTATTATAGACATGCACTACCACATCCAGCTAATTTGGCAGTTTTGCATACAACTAAAGACAAAGCAATTGCTTTACTCTAATATCCAGTAATTGTATGCCTTAGTATTTACCTGAAAGGATGAAAATTTATGACCACCCAAAAACTTGCACATGGACATTTATGAAAGATTCATTCATAATTATTCAAATGGGGAGCCAACCAAGATGCCCATCAGATGAATGGATAAACTATGATACATAACGACAATGGATTATTACTAAGCACAAAAAAAGAAATTAATTATTAAAGCATTACAATACACATGGAACTTAGATGCCTGTACTTTAGGTGATAACTGATGGAGACAGAATAGACACAAGAGCAATTTCTGTACTTTTCTCTCAATTTTGCTGTGAATCTAAGAAAGATTTTAGTTAGGTATGGTGGTACATACCTATAATCTAGCCTGAGGCAGGAGAATTATTGTAGCCAGGCCGGCCTGGGCTATAAGATGAGCTCAAAGCCAACCTGAACTGCATGATATGACCCTATCTCAAAAAGAGGAAAAAAAAAAAAAAATTGGGGCCAGGGGGGTGAAATGCAGTCTTGCTATGTAGTTGAAGCTGGGCTTTAACCTACTATGTAGGCCAGGATGGTCTTGAACTCACGGTAATCCTCCTGTGGTGGCCTCCCAGAAGGTGGGATTATAGGTGTGTGCTACTATGCCTAGATAAAATTCATTTAAAATTTTTTGGTTATTTTTTAAGACAGTGTTTCACTATATAACCCAGACTTGTCTCAAACCCGCAATCCTTCTACCTCAGCCTCTCAGGTGCTGGGATCACAGGCGTGCACCAGCATGTCCAGGAAAGAGTATTAATTTCTAAAAATGATCATAATGGCTTTTAGGCCCAGAATAAAAATTAAGTTCCTTTGGAGCTATGGGACATTTTCATTTGTCATTACCTATCACTTATTCTCTCTGGAGATAGAGGGTTGAAACTTCAGTTACTACCATGTAGTTTCCAGATCTCTTAATATCAGAAGAGCTGTCAGAACTTTTAAGACTATCTTTCTTTTAATGTTTTTGGTACAGGGTCTCACCATATGGCTTGGACTCCAATGATTCTCCTATTTTCAGCCTCCCCAGTGCTAGGATTACAAGTATGGGCTACCACGCCTGGTCTCACTGGCCGGCTAAGCGCACTCCGGCGAGGCATGTGGTGCCAGGGATCAAACCCTACTCCCTCACTTGCCTAAGCAGAAGATTGTGTTTCTAAGTTGTTTTTAATACAGATTAAGGGTATGGAACTATGTAGGTCTGTGTGCTCCCAATTAAGAAAAGCAATTACCTCTCATGGTGCTTGTTTGAGTTTTCCTTATATCAAGTGTATTGATAAATTAGATTATAAAGTCTACTTCAGTAAAGAACTTTGTTTTTTTCTGTGAAAGCCTCAAGAGAAAATTCTAAAACAACTTCTTTTTACACAAGAGACAATTTAAGGGTCTGAAAAATACCTTGCTTATATATCCCCAAAGCAAGAACAAACAATAAAGCGAAACACAATAGTAGACACACTTGTAACCCCAGGTATTTGGAAATCTTGTTTTTCTGGTACTGGGAATTGAACTCACAACCTAATGCTTGCCAGGCAGTTGCTGTGCCAACTAACCCCTGGCCCTTTCTCAGCTCTTTGAGAGACTCAGTCAGGAAGATGGCCAAATTTAAAGCTATCCTGAGGAACTCATCAAGATTCTTTTTTTTATTTTTTTAAGACTCTTTTTTAAAATAAAAAAGGTTTAGAGATGTAGCTCAGTGAGAAGACCCTGAGTTCAATTTCCAACAGTAAAAAAGAAAAAAAGCACATAGCACCCCACCCAACTGGTATTGAATGTTCACCCAAATTCACTGGCCAGTAAGTGGCAGAATAGAAATTTAAAGCTAGATCTGTCTTATCTGAAGCTCTCCCCACAATAATAAACCACTTTCCCTACCTGTTCATGATTGCTATGCTGATGGCTTAATGCTATCTGCGGAATTTAATCTTTACTCCTTTCTACTATCTTGCATAATCAATGGTACAAGCCCACAGGACAGAGTATGGGCTTGAATTTGCCATCCTCTTGCCTCAGTTTCTTAGACTGTTGGGATTACAGGCAGGTTGCACCACGCTTGGTGGAAAAAGAAATTCTAAAGCTGTTCTAATCTCTCCCTTTGCAGTTCCTAAGGTCAGTCTCTATCTATCAGTGATTTTCAAATAGGGGCAATGTGTCCACTGGAAATGTCTGAAGAAATTTTAAATCATATCAACTGTGGTATCCACTGGCATCTACCAGGCAGAGGTCTGAGATACTACAGATAATCATCCTACAGGGCACAGAAAGGCCACCCATAGCAAAGAATATACTTTCACCAAATAACAATACTGCCACTTTTAAGAAATCCTGGTCTAGGGGATGGCCAGATAGCCCACTGGATTAAAGTACCTGCTTAGGCAGAGTGCAGTGGCTGGGGGTTCAATCCCTGGGCCTAGTGTGCTAGCCCCATCCCTGGAGTATGCTGAGTCAGTGATTGAGATTGGACGTGGTTGCACGCAACTGTAACCCCGGCATTTGGGAAGTTGAAAACAGGAGAATCACTACGAGTCCTATCCACACTAGTGAGACCCTGTAGACCCTGTACTAAATACTTTCAAAAAAAAAGAAAGAAATCCTGGTCTAGAAAGAATTCTATTATTTTCTGTACAGTTGATACAATAAAATATACTTTAAACACCCATCTCAGATCACTATCAAAATCTAATTATAGCCATTTATTCAATAAATATTTACTTAGCAATATTATAGCAGACAAAGGAAAGTATGATATTTACTACTCTTAGAATTCTCCAAAAAAATTAAAAAAAAAAAAAAAAGAATTCTCCAGTCAGGGGACCAGGGAGATAGCTCAGTACAATAAGCACTTGCCTAGCAAGCACAGGGGCCTGAGTTTAATCTCTGGTTCCATCAAAAAAAGTCAGCGAGACCCTTTAATAAACAACCCATAAGGCTGGGGAGATAGCTTGGTGGTCTAAGAACCTGCCTGGCAAGCACAAGGACCCCAGTTTGATCCCTAGTACTGCATGTTGTGCTGGCCACCAAAACCAGGTATGGTGACACACTCCTATAATCCCAGCACTGGGGAGGCTGAGACAGGAGGATCACATGAGTCCAAGCTACATTGTGAGACCCTATACCAAATAAATAAATTAATATTGTCTATTATCTACTGTTATGAGGAACCTAGTTGAAGGAAATGACAGAGGAAAATATCACTGAAAAACATTCAGCTTAAGGGCCTACGAGATAGCTCAGCAGAGTAAGTGCCTGCTTAGACAAGCTCAGGAAAGCAGGTAAGCATAGGGACAGGGTTTGATCCCCAGCACATGCTGCATGGACGCACTGAGCCAGCCACAAGTCCAGGCATGGTGGCACACACCTGTAATCCCAGTACTGAGGAGGCTGAAAACAGCAGTGAGTGAAATGCATAGGGAGACCCTGCACCATTAAAAAAAAAAAAAAGACATACAGCCTACATACCTACAAAGAAGTCCTTAAACTTAGCTGGACAATGAAGGCCATATATTTAATTATATTAAGTCCTTAAAGAAATGCCCGAGGGCTGGGGAGATGGCTCAGTTGGAATAAGTGCTTCCCTGGCAAGCACAAGGGCCTGAGTTCAATCCCTGGTTCTGAAAAAAAAAAAAAAAAGAAATGCCCTAATTAAAATTGATGTTTGTTTCCTGACTTGAAATTATATGACAAAGCTACTGTGATAAAGTCAGCATGGTACTGGCAACAAAATAGACTTGAGGATTAATGGAAAAGACCAGAAGATGCAGAGGCCCCTACAAACACACTCAACCACTTGATCTCCAACAAAGGGGCCAAACATGCTTACTGGAAGAAAGATAGCCTCTTTAACAAATGGTGCTAGAAAAATTGGCTCTCCACATGTCGAAAACTAAATCTTGACCCAGATCTAGCACCATGCACTAAGCTAAAGTCAAAATGGGTCAAAGATCTTAACATTAAAACAGAGACACTCAATCTCCTGGAAGAGAAAATAGGAGAAACTCTTGAAAACATAGGGGTAGGCAAAGAGTTCATGAACAAACATGTATCCACACCGAAACACTTGAAAGAATTAACTGGGACCACCTGTTATTGAGAAGTTTTTGCACGTCAAAAGAAATTACCATCAAAGTAAAAGGCAACCCACAAATTTTGAAAAAATCCTAACTCATAAGAACTCAGACAAGGGTCTGCTCTCTACAATTTATAAAGAACTAAAAAATATCAGGGCCCCTAAATTTAAAGACCCAATCCAGAAATGGGCATCTGAGATGAACACACACACCTCAGAGGACAAAATTAAAGAAGCAAATAAATATACATGAAAAAATGCTCCATATCACTAGTCATCTGTGAAACGAAAATTAAAACAGTACTGAGATACCATCTCACTCCAGAAAGAATGGCTATCATAAACAAATCAACGAACAACAAATGTTGGAGAGGTTGTGGGGAAAAGGGAACCCTTCTCCACTGTTGGTGGGAATGTAGACTGGTGCAACCATTATGAAAATCAGTGTGGAGACTCCTTAAGAAACTAGGACTGAAAATCCCATTCAAGCCAGCTATACCCCTATGGGGGATTTTCCCGGAGGAGCTGAAAACATCGTATCATAGGGATGTATGTGTACCTATGTTTATAGCAGCACAATTTGTGATAGCGAAATCCTGGAAACAACCAAGATGCCTGTCACATGAGGAATGGTCAAAAAAGATGTGGTATTTTTATACAATGGAGTATTACTCAGCTGTGAAGAATGATAAACTCGAAGCCTTCATATTTAAGTGGATGCCATTTGAAGACATAAGCAAAATAAACCAGACTCATATGTGCAAATATCGGATGTTCTGCCTAGTATAACTCAAAAGAAGAACTGCAAATAGAAAAGTATAACGCAATTAAAAGGAAAGTGAGAATTTGAGGATTGGATAATGAAGAGAGAGCAAGGAGAAACGTTGAGAAACATGACAGAGGCAAGACCATTCACTTATACACACTAGATGAGTAAGACAATGATCCTGAGAAATATCAGAATTTTGAAACTAGCAGTTAAGTGGTAGGATTCTCACCCTGATTAACTATATATGCTGATACCTGTGACCAAGCAACTACACTGAATTTAACAAATGCAATAGAAGGGTGACACTCCAAAGGCCTGCCATTCTGGTCTTCTAAATATGTACTTCTTGTCATGACATACCAGCTATTATTACACTGCCCTTTTTTAAAGGGTAGTAAATGAAAAATAAGACAAAAAAAATTCACAAGACAGTTATGCTACAATGCTACTATGCTGTATATGGATGGATTTCTAAATATCTATGTAAATGCATGTATGTGTTCATTCCTATTTTTTTAAATTTTCTTTTTCTTCTTCATATTCTGTATGGACTTAAGAGTTTAGTATCTCAATACCTGACGGAAAATACATATTCCATGTTATGCCTATGATGTCTGATATTTAGACAAATTGTATAGGTAAACTGAACTGCATATGCTGCAGGGTAATAATAAACTTCCCTTCTGGAGAGTTAACAACATAAGTTTGCAGATTAAAAATTGGAGAAAAAGAAAGGCTGCAAGGTCAGCCAACATTTTGTCCCTAGCCTTTCAAGGTCAGTGAATACTCAGGACATAGGAGAACCTGTACTGTAACATCATGTAACTCAGTAGTGCCCCAAATTTTCTGGTCAAGGAGATTATGGGGTCACAGAGGAATACAACCGGATTTATACAGTGTGCCTAAGGAGAGCCACATGGAGAGAAAACTTTCTCTCAGGCTTCCACAAAGAGCAAATTGGTCAAGCAATGGCCATGATTCATCCACAAGGCTGACAATGACAAGGGATCTACAAAGAGTGGTACAGGGTTACAGGATAAACACCGAGGGTACCTGACTGACCTTATCTGATACAAAAGTTACATTTTTTGTTATACAGGTCTTGCTTTAACTTGGTCTTAATCATCTAGCAGAAAAGTATAAAAATGGAGGTATATAAAATAAAGTTATATTAATATAATGAGCTGTGAATGGCTCAAGTCAATAACAAAAAAATTGATGTTTTTGTTCTTCACTTTTGTTTACGAACATTTCTGTGAAACCTTTTGCTGACTTCCTTTAGAATCCTGTACATATCATTTTGTGACACCTACGTGAAGCTTTTTTACACAAAAAACTAAAATTGGAGTGTTCCTTCCTCTCTGATAACAATTACTTATTTCCCTTCCTTCTGACTCCCAACTCATTTATAGAGCCAACAGTAAACCTTACCTATGTTGACCTGTATGTGGCCTGAACATCTGTTAGTTCCTTATCCCTGACCAAGTTGGTCTTAGTTAGTATCTTTATTTTTCTCTTTCTGGATAGTTAAAAGCCTATCTATCTATATTGTTTTATGTATTTTGTGCAGGATTTATTTTTTTAATGTATTTGGTACAGAGTCTGTAGGGTCTACAGGATCTCACTACATAGATCGGACTCGTAGTGATTCTCGTTTTCAGCCTGTCTAGAGCTTGGATTACAGGTGTGCACCACCAGACCATTATGCCCAGGGGCAGGAGGGCCAGTGCGGCATGTGATACCAGGGATTGAACCTTAGTCCCTGCACTTGCATAACCAGGTACTTAGTACGCTGAGCTGTCTTGCTGCCCTTTTATATATCACTAAATTTGTTCTTCCTATAAGTGGTCTGAATGTATAAAATGGGGTTGGATATGAATAAAATAAAAAGTAAAGACAAGTAACAAGAAAATAATTGGTACTGCTAGGGATATAGCTTTGATGCTTGAGCAAGACCCTAGTGAGGGTCATACAAAATTTCCCAGAAGAGCTCATGACTGAGCTGAAGAATGACAGATATGCCAGTTGTTAAGGAAGATATAAGGGTGAGGAAATGTTCTACACAAGAAATAAAACAGAATAGATGTTAACGGGTAAGTGTGAGAGGAAACTGTACGTGGTTTGCTTTTGTCAGAAAAATGAGTGCTTGGGGAGTGGTCACACATGAAACTGAAGAGGTACTTTAGCAGCCACACTAGAGGTACATAACACTGCTAAAAAACCTAGTCTAGGGAGACCACCTACTCAGCCCCTTCTCCTGTCCCTCTCTTGAACAGGATCTTTCTTTCCTTCAATAAATATGTTCTGCTTTTGGCCAGGGAGATGGCTCAGTAGAATAAGCACTTTCCTGGCAAGCGCAAGGTCCTGAGTTCAATACCCAGTTCTACAAAAAAAAAAAAAAAAAAGCCTAGTCTAAAAGCATAATTAGAAATATGACAAAAGTCAGTTACTGTTTCTTAAGGAAAAGAATAGGTAGGAGAATGGGCGTGGTGGCACATGTCTGTAATCCCAGCACTTGGGCGGCTATAAACAGGCAGATCACTAGAGTCTGATAGACCCTTCCCTAAAATACAAAGAAAGGGGCTGGGGAGATGGTTCAGTGGAGTAAGTGCTTCCCTGGCAAGTGCAAGGGCCTGAGTTCAATTCCCTCTTCCATAATAAAAGAAAAGAATAGGTAGGCCCCATTAATTTCCACAACTGGCAAGCACCTTTACTAAGTAACACAACCCCTAAAAGGATTAGGACAAAACCCTCCCAATCATGTCCTCAACCTAACCCATCTCTTACTAACATCACCAATGAAAACCTCAGTCAACTGAGTAAGTCAGTGAGCTTTGGACAAAAACATGAGAATCCTGATTCCTAGGTTTCCTTCTCCTTTGCATCTGGTATCATCTGGATTTATAAGCACTTCTACTAGAAAAACTATGGATTCTGACAGCCAGTCACCTCACTTGGGGAAAGCAGGAAAAACAAGCTATGATTTCATATCTCCAACTGTTCCAATGACAGTTTCTAATACAGAGAAAAACCTGCTCAGTGTCTCAGTCCTTTTCTCACTTTGTTTCACAGAAATCTGCATTTCTGAATTCTCGGGCTCCAGCAGCAGCTCTGCTAAGAACAGACAACCAGAGGCATCCTGAGCACCGAGGTAGGCTTTCCATGGCCGGGCCCCAACCCTGCTCAGTGCGATGGTCTGAATGTTCACTACTTGTAGAGCCATCTGGAGGGTGTCAGGATGAACTTCTCCCTGCCAAGGCAACACCTGCTGATGAGCAACTTCAAGGCTAAGCCAAGTTTTCTCAAAATATTCAGCAGTAAGTTGGCAATTGGGGATCAGCATGAGAGCTTCGGAATCTGGGAGTTCTTGTGCTCTCTCCTTGTTCTCTTCAGAGATCAGGTGTCCTAAAAGAGTGAGAGAGCTTGTATAAGAGAAGTTCTTAACCTGCATGAATTGCACTGTTAGTCTACATTCCTAAAAGTACAGTGTGAGGGGCCGGGGAGATGGCTCAGTAGAATAAATGCTTCCCTGGTAAGCGCAAGGGCCTGAGTTCAATTCCCGGTTCCACCAAACAAAATAAAAGTACAGTGTGATTTTTGTCCTTAAATAACCAATGATGCATTTCTTTCTGACTTACAAAGACTTCAAATTTGCTTAACAGTTGATATTTGATTTAGCTAGAGTATTCTACTTCTTACCACTCACTGCCAAAGACAAAGATTTACTGTGACATGGTGCAGCATAAGAATTATTTTTACCTGATGTAGCAAAGGGTGCAGTATGAAGAAGCTCAGGGCCACAGCGCTCTGTCCCCTGGTGTTTAAATATAGTTGCCCAATGGGTTTTGCCATATACTGGCACCAGTGTGTTAAAGTCTGAAGCCCAGCTATTCACAGGTCTTTCTGGCTGATCCTCCAAGAGCCTGAGAGAAGGGTCTGATTTAGGACTACACAGGATCCGCTTAACTTCATCAATGCCAAGTAAAAGAAGGCGATAGTAGAAGAGACCTCGGTCCCGTACAGCCATATCCTTTTCTTCCTCTGGGATAAACCAACAGACTGAGTTAATTAAAACAAAACACTCCTCCTACCTAATGCTAACCATAATAGGAAAAAAGAACAATAAAGAAGGGGTAAATCTAGCAAGTATTAATATTATCTTTTCAGGTCCCACATAATGAAGGTTGTGAGAATTTGTACTATGGATCGCATCATGCACTACGTTGTTCTGAGAGGCCTACCTATGCAATAGTGTAACAGGCGCCCCAGCATGTCTTGGCACTCAGCAGGGCGTGAGAGGAACAGGCGCAGCAGTGCAGTAAGGAGCTCCATCTTAACAGCAGGAAATGTCTCTGACTTCACATTTTCTACAAAGTCCTCTAAAACATAAGGAGCATTGGGAATTCTTTCTCCATGGACTCCAAGTAGCCAAATAAGTGCCTGTTTCCCCTAGGAACAGAAGAACAGGAACAGGAGCTCAAGCTTTGGCTGCCAAATATAGGAGACAGTAAAGAACAATTGGTTTTGCTTTTCCCCTAGGGCCAGCAGAAAAGATATAATCTTTATTTCAACTGCATTATTACCCATGTGCACAACCCCACCCCCAACTACACTCTCTTATAATAAATAGGAATGAAGTTCTAATGCTCAAGAGGAAACTCAAAACATTCATAACCTACACTGAGTAAGCCATACATAAGGCCTTTCCAGTTTTGGGGCCTCTGGCCCAATTTGAGATTTCATGTTTCAGCAGAAGCTACTGAATGAGTTTGTCTAAAGCTTTCATGAAAGTAGTTGTTATTCTAGACTACACAGTGAAGCCATCTGTGAAGTGAGTTAAAAATGGTTAAGTCCATCATCCCTTAATATTTAATTGAGGAGACTTTAGATGAAACCCAAATCTTTGTAAAACTTCCGCAGATGAAAGATTCAGATTCTCATTCTAGCTGAACTTCATGATCTTGATCTGTGACACAGTAATTCAAGAGGCCAATGGTAGCAAAGAATTTATCATAAAAATATACATAAATCCTGTTCTTATAATTTATATGCCATTTACATTCAAAAGAAAATCCAAGGTGCAATCAGTCATAAGAATCTCCACTCCAGGCACAAAGTACAAAGAAAAATTAGTCTGTTTCACAAGGCCAGATCCTAACATTCCCTGTCTGCCTGGAAACAAAAGAGAATAATATTCTACCTCACTGTCTTGAATGTTCTCTTCACAGCCGGGCAGGGCCTGACACACAGCTTCAGTACACTGAGGACACAACCAAACCAGGTCTCGGAAAGTCTGCACCACCACTACAATACATTCCATGACACAAGAGGACAGAATTAGTGCCTCCATGCAGGAAGGAATCTTAAGAAGAATCATGCATTCAGACCAGATTTTGGGGTAAATTTCTTTTTTTTTTTTTTTTTTTGTGGAACCAGGGATTGATCTCAGGCCCTTGCGCTTGCCAGGGAAGTGCTTATTCTACTGAGCCATCTCCCCGGCCCTTGGGGTAAATTTCCATAAAACAGGTTTTGATGGATGGTCACTCATTACCTCAGAAATGTACGACCTATACACTAATTTCTTGCCTAAATGTTACTCTTATCAGATTGATGAGGACACAAATTATATGAAAAACCTCCTTATAAAATACAAAGCTTTTTGCAAATATGATGCATAGTATTACTATGAATGATACCCAGAAGACAGTATAAATCAGCCACCAGGACTGGGAATGTACTGAGCCATGTTAGGTGTCGAAGATGCAAAATTTAATTTAAAGAGTATTAATTCTGTGACATTAACAGTGAGCACCTTCCTAAGTTTTGCATGGTAGGCAATGCACTTGGCTCACCCAAGTTCTAGGCCCAGAAGAAACTGCCTAGAATAAACTGCCACAGAGAGAAAAAAGGCAGGGGGTAAAGATGGGGAGATAACAAGCACAGTCATCCTGCACCTTCATTACCTATCATACAGCCTGTCAAATCACGAGAGCCTGAAGCCTCTATCCTACTACATCTACAAATTCTACGTTTCTCTAATAACATCAGATAATAATGCAAAGGAAAGATTAAACTTCTATATTATTTACTGAACAAAAAAATTTTGAGCGACTAGACCACAGGCCAGGCACTTACCAAAAGAATAAAAACAAAAGGAACTCTAGAAAACCATCCATTACCTGTGGTAATGTGCTCTTGTTGGAGCCCCAGCAACTCTGTGAGGATCTGTACACACTGATCTGTGTAAGTCCTGGCAATGCCACCTATGGAGGAACGAAAGGTAAAGAACTATTCAGTTACATACTAGCATTCCATTTGAAAATCATTTCCTATCAAAGCCAAAGACAGGGCCAGGGAGATAGCTCAGTAGAATAAGCACTTCCCTGGCAAGCCCAAGGGCCTGAGTTCAATCCCCCATTCAGAAAAAAAAAAAAAAAGCCAAAGATAATCAGAGATACCCAAATCACAACAAACCAAACCAAACCATTCCTTACTCAATAAAATAAGAATCTAAGTTTGCTGTAAAGGGAATGATAAATGGAAATTGGTAAAAACACACACTCAATGAACCCTTGAAAATTGAAACTGAGGGGGCTGGGGAGATGACACAGTGGAATAAGCGCTTCTCTGGCAAGCGCAAGGGCCTGAGTTCAATCCCTGGTTCTGCAAAAAAAAAAAAAATTGAAACTGAAATTCATAGAAAAAGAATCTCCCATAAAACAAGGTATTTACAAGCCAGATCTGAGTCACCATTTCTGCTATAGCACACCCACACAGGGATCTTCTTCTGGGGAAATGTGACAGCACCCCATCTACCACAAGGATTTGTTCTCTCCTCTTTCTCTTTTCTGTGCCTCATAACCATAATCTATTTCAAATATAAAGGCTCTTCCTCCTTAAAACCCTCAAAAATAACTCCCCAGCTGCCTTCATTTTTGAGTCATGCCAGTCTTTTAAGTTCTGAGATTTAGGAATTATTCTGTGTTGGTCTATAATTAACACTACACAAAGGTCATAATAAATGTCTGGTGAACTGACACAGGATTTTGAATCAGGACAGCTAGGTTCTAGACCTACTTCAGAAGCTATGTGATCTTTTGGTAATTCAATTTTTTGTGTCTTCAAAATGAAGTTAATAAACCAGGTGTCCTAGCATATGTTTGTAATTTCAGAATTCAAGATCCTGAGGTAGGATTCCCATGAGTTCAAGGCCAGCCTGAGCTACATAGTGAGTTCAAGGCCAGTTTGAACTATATGAGACTTTTTCTCAAAAAAAAAAAAACAAGAATTCAAAATGAAGTCAATAACATCTTTTCTCGACTGCCTTACATGAGTAAGGTGATATATAAAAAAGCATTGGCAGAAAAAAGAAAGCATTTGGGATAGAAGACAACAAAAGACATTATATATTAAGAAAGACATTATAAATTTTAAGTACTGGGCTGGGGGGATAGCTCAGTGGAAATAAATGCTTGCCTGGCAAGCACAAGGTCCTGAGTTCAATCCCCAGTACTGCAAAATCAATCAACCAATCAATCAATCAATCAATCAATTTTAAGTACTATAGTTTGAATTATATGTATTTTCCATGTCAGAAAAGAAGGGCCAGGGAGATGGCTCAGAGGAATAAGCACTTCCTTGGGAATCACAAGGGCCTGAGTTCAATCCTTGGCTCTGCAAAAAAAAAAAAAAAATCTTGGAAAAGATAAAACAAAACAAAAAATCTTTCCTCCTTGTTGTAATCACAGACCCAGTTCTTTGTAATATGGTATTTTATCTCTGAAACATGATTCCTTCTTTTGCCCTCTACACTTTCTCTGATTACTACTTTCCAGCTGGCTGCTCTAGGAAAGCAGGAAGGAAAAGCAGTAGATACTTACCAATGGCAAAGATGGCAGCCTGTGCAAAGTCAACAGACACATCAGTGCAGTATCCTCGTAGCTCCTCGAGCACCTGCTGCACGTTCTCATCGTTCACCAGCTCACACAGTACCTCTACCTTCTGCAGCTTGATATAGTGGGGCTCCCAGTAGGAGCAAAAGAACTTTTTGTAGTGGCTGCTAAAGTGACCTGGCAAACTATGCAAGATCTGGCGCACATGACAGAGGGCAACAAAACAGAGCTCCCTGCTCTCAGAAGAACAAGCAGTTAGCAAAGGTCCTTTAACTCTCATAAGCACATCTGTCTGTACATGGGGGAACTTTTTTGCCAAAATCAGAAAGAGTTTGGTGGCTCCTATAACTACACCTGGACTGCTACTTTTGAGAAAGCTATCCAACAGATTGAGAATGTCAAACAGTTCCTCCTCACTGCGGGGCTGGTAACGGAGCAGAAAGGTCAACACCTCAGCCTGGCCCCACTGGTCCAGTTTCGACATTCTATCCAAAAAAGAAAACAAAAGCACTATTTTACCAACAAAATTAGGACCACCTCTATACTACAGTCATGTGTTGGGCAGCTGCTCACCACAAAGTTGAGAATTCTTAAAAATTGGAAATATTATGACCAAATAATTCTTTTTTTACATACTATTCAAAGTCAACACAAAATTGCCTTTGAATTCCAAGATGTGTTTACATATGACGAGTATACACTGGATCCAGATTCTCTACATTTTAAGAAACCATATACGGTTTAATTAAAACTGCAGGGAAACATCCCCACAGGATGTTTCTGCCATCTCTATATATTAAGAGAAACTCAGGCAAATAAAAGAAATTCTCTCAATGAAATATAAAAATGTTAACTAACTGGTCAACATACTTTTTCACCCTACACAAGCTGCCCAAGACTTCTTCTTAGTCAACAAGATCCTACCAGGATACAGAGAACATAATAAAAAGAGCACTGAGGCATTCAAACCGATTTAAGAGATGGTGAGCAATGGGCTTATTGATGACAACTCCTCCTTCATGTTTCAGAATTTCCTCTAGAGACCTTAAGCAGTTCACAACCACAATTGGATCTTGGTCCCGAAGTAAGTTGTATAACTCATGTACTAAGGCACCATCTATAAAGAGAATAAATATCTCAGATAAAGAAAAGCTTCAGAGTTAGAGATAGAACCTGAGAAATAGCCCCAGGCAAACAAAGGGAACTTCTCTGCTACAAAAAAATTAAAAACAACAACAAAGTATAAGACCTTACCTTCACACAGACTGAGGGGGAGTAAAAGATAAAAGAATTGAAATTAAAAAACAAAAAAATGTTCAAAGAAATTAAGAAAAAAAAAAGTACAAAATGAAGCTTTGCTGTCTCCAGGCTGTTCTAATGCAAAGAATTTTATTTGGGCCCCAAAGAAAAAATTTCTCTAATTTCAGAAAATATCAAACCTTGCATCATACTTAAAGAGACATTCAAAGTGAAGCCACAGTACTACTGTCTACCAAAGCTACATCATCTTTTACAAAATCAGACACATAACGAAGACATGAGTAAATACCATAGTGGCTTACACTGAACTCACCCACTTCTGAGTCTCCGTGAAGATTATGCATTTTCGCACAGCCAAGCACTGCCACTCTCCTGACATAGGAAGCCTTATCACGCAAACCATTGAGAATAGGTTGCTGGGTGTACTCCTGCACACCAGGCATCCTAAGCAACAGACCCTGGAGTCAGATACTGAAATACTAGTTTTAACATAATTAAGATCCTCTGTATATAGCAAGAGTATTTAACAGATTTCTGAATTTACATCTATCAGATCACAAGGACGTAGCAAAAAGGTTCTATTAAACTTTTTTTTTTTTTTTTTTTCTATTAAACTTTAAAGAAGCCAGGCGTGGTGGTGTATGCATTGTAATCCCAGCACTTGGGAAGCTGAGACAGGAGGATTGTTGTGAGTTTGAGACCAGCCTGAGCTACAAAGTGAGTTTCAGGCCAGCTTGAACTGCACAGTGAGACCCTGTCTCCAAAAAAAAAAAGACAAAAAAATAAATAAATAAAATAAACTTTAAAGAGCATCACTTAAGGGGCTGGGGAGATAGCTCAGCGGAATAAGCGCTTCCCTGGCAAGCGCAAGGGCCTGAGTTCAATCCCCAGTTCCGCAAAAAAAAAAAAAAAAAAAAAGAGCATCACTTGCCTTTTCATGTGGAATAACACTGCAAAGGCATCAAAAATTGCTATAGTAGTAACTGGTTAAAAATCTTTAAACAAAACCAAGGAATATTTAATCAACAGTGAAAATGGAATGTTCCTGAGCCTGCACTCCTGTGGTGGGCGCCTGGGAGTTCCTAGCAAGTGAGGGTAGAGCAAGGCCCCTGCCAGTGCCTGGCTGGGGCCACCTGGGCAGGGGACCTCATATGAAGAGACCCTCACAACACTTCTGGACATACCATCTTTGTAACACTTTGGTGGGAGCCTTGCTCTTTTAAAGAGCCTCATGATGGAACAACTATTTAACCCATTCAGTGGAAGGATGAAAGCTCCATGTATGAACACGTGGTGAATGGAAAGGACCTGTCACTGTGAGCCTAGACTTTTAATCAGTCATGCAATGTCCTCCCCAGTGAGACATGACTGAGATGTAAATAGTATGGCACTCTGAACAGATGCTCAGAACAGCTCTCATCTTAAAGAGCCCAAGGCTTGTTCACAGCATGAGAAATTAAATATGAAGGAACTGTGTTTAATGAATGAAGCCTTCCAGTCAGCTAGTGAGCTCTTTGACGGTATCACCTTGCACTCCCAGTCCGATTGGACCACCTCCCACCCTGAGGCTCCTCAGGACTTCGAAGAGTTTTTCAGTGACCTCTATTGAAAGACCCCCTCTCTGGAAAAACACTGCATTTACATACAGTCCATCGGCACTCTAGGAAACACTAGGGTTATCAGTGAAGAATATATTAAATGGCTCAAGGGCTACTGTGAAGCATTTTCCTATGGCCTGACAGTCAAACTCCTGGAGCCAGTTTCTGTTTTTGTAACCAGGTGTTCCTTTAGAGTCAATGATCACACCCAGGATCTATAGATTCATATAGCGCATATTCTGAAATTCTTAAAAAAGAAGAAACCTGAAGATGCCTTCTGTGTTGTGGGGATAACCATGATTGATCTTTACCCAAAAGACTTGTGGAATTTTGTCTTCGGACAGGCCTCGCAGATAGATGGCGTGGGGATATTCAGCTCCGCCAAGTATGGCAGATTCTATAGCTCACACTATGAAGACAAAATGAAGAAGCTCCAGAAAAAATCTTTCAGCAATTATTCCACTTTTGATAACTATTTATATTCTTGAAATCACTAGTGTTTTACTGCTGTGTTTCTGTAAGACTCTAACCCATGAGATTGGGCATATATTTGGACTGCAACACTGCCAGTGGCTTGCATGCCTAATGCAGGGCTCCAGCCACTTGGAGGAAGCTGGCCAACGCCCTCTGAACCTTTGCCCTATCTGTTTGTGCAAGTTGCAATGTACTATAGGCTTCAGCATTACAGAAAGATAAAAGGCACTGGTGAGGGGGACTGACAGTGAATCTGGTGGCACACCAAGAGCAACTCCAAAACACAGTCATGAGGATAATGTGAATTTGCCCAAACCTGTGGAAGCCTTTAAGGAATGGAAAGAGTGGATAATAAAATGCCTTGCTGTTCTCCAAAAATAAGAACCTTCAAATAGAATAAAATAAATACTTGCATGTGTGCTGTAACAAAAAAATAAAAATGGAATGTTCCTTTCAACAGAACCATTTAAGAGAGGATGAAAAAGGGATGTAAAGAAAACTTAAGATGTCTCGGTACATACAGCAATTCCCCACAATGAATGCAATTATTATATATTGCAAACATATACTAAAATAAAAATTAAAAAAAAAACCCAAAACCATATGATACAATTTACTAAGCCAAAATAATGGCCGAAAATCTGAGTTCATGGTACAAAAATGTTTTCCTCAATATTAGGGAGTTTAAACTGTCATCACTGGAAAGCTTCAACACTGAAGAGCAGGCATGGCATAGAGTGCTCACCTGAGGCTACACATGCTCCGCAGCGCCAACCCTCGCACCATCGGGTTAGGGTCCGAACAGTCTTTGCACAGTGTATTGATGGCCAGGAGAGCTAGGTCGGGTTTCAGAGGTGCATACGTGCACATGTACAGATAAACCAACTTCTTCTGAACAATATCTACAGTGGCACTGGCCTTCACCATTTCCATGAAAACACCAGACATGTCCAAGCCCTGAGTCATGTGCCTGAAACCGAAGTGCATTGCAAGAGGTAAAATACAATGTCTTCAACCTATGATGGAAGGACTTTTACTTATACATGCTCTAGTTCTCTAACTAGTTTGGGACCTCTTAGAGGGGTGTAATTAGGTCTAGCCTGTCTTAAATTATAGGACACAATACTAAACACTAGGGTATGATAAATGCTGTTATTTTATTTGTTCACCACTTGTTGAATCCCCAGCACGTCTCAATGAAATTCACTTTTCACATTCCAAAAATATGCTTGGAGAAATAATCCTGAAGAATAGAGTCCCAGACATCTAGGAACTTAATTAAGGAGCCAGAGAAGAACACCACAAATTACAATACACTAGGTAAGTATTTAATCAGCAGTGATGTCCCAGATATAGAGGGGATTCAAAGGGCCAACCCCACAGAGAAATCAAAAAATATTTCTTCACATCAGTAATACTTTAGCTGAATGGCCAGGCAGCTTACCAAGCAGATGTGATAGTTAATGATGTATGTTATTAGGCCTGTAAACACGAGCAAGAGAACATTCTTTTGAGAATCTACAGGTAGTTGAATTAACAGTGTGATCCTAGACGGTAAGAAGTCTGGACTATATTTTGCAGATTATTGTTTCTCAAACTGTGACTCTAAATTCTAATGACATGTTTGTTAAAGGTACAGAATCCTATGTTCCATCTCACCCAACTGAAATCAGAATCAATTGAGGAGTTGCATTAAAAAAAAAAAGCACACCAGCCAGGCAGGGTGTGCACATCTGTGAGTTCAGCACTCAGGAGGTTAAGGCAGGAGATCTGCTGTGAGTTCCAGGCCAGCCAGGATTACATAGTGAGTTCAAGGCCAGGCTGAACTATAGCCAGACCCTGTCTCAAAATAAATAAATAAATAAATAGTAATAATATAGCACGTAAAGGGTCATAAGCACAAGTTGTGTGTTCAAATTCAAGTAATGGAAAAATTCTAAATGAATTCTAGAGGTACAGTGACCTACTAGTAAGCTACTAGTTGGCTTTAGTTATGAACCAAAAGTGCCAATAAAAAAGAGCGGATAAAAAAATGAGAGAATATTTAGAATTACTCATACCATCTGACGTGGGAAGTGAAGGATCATGTGTCATCAGGGCTGACTGGCATGCTTAGAAGGCTGGCTGGATGACATTGGCCAACACCAACCCAAGTGGAAGAACAGGTTTGGGGAGGAGGGCAAAACGCTGTTCCTATTTTTGCTGTACCTTTGATGAACTATCCAGTGACAATGCCAAGCAGACAGCAGGATTTATGGGTCTGAAGCTACAAATGGAGATCTGTGCTAGATAATATTATAGATCCGGGAGTCAGTAGCATGTAATTGTTCCAGCTCTTGACATAAAGGAAACCACTCAAGTGAGTAAAAGATTCCACAAGAGAGCTTGAGATTGCCTCTCAGAGGAGCAGGCTAGGACCTCGTGGGAAAGTTCATCGACTGTTTTGGGGTGCAGAGCTGATGGAAACTGCAAGGCGGACGGGGGGGGGATCGGGTGGGGGTGGGACGTTAAGCCAGGCGGGCGATACCTAATCACTCGCTGGATGACGTTCCGGTAGCGCAGCCTATCAGCCTGAATGTGAGGGCTACACAGAGCCTTCTTCAGCTCCTTCACCACGTCCTCCGAGCCGAGGTACGGCATCCTCTCCCACAGTCACGGAGCAGCTCCCACTGATAGGTAGCTCGGGTAGCAGCCGAGGCGGGAACCGAGGCGGGAGCCTGGGTAAAAGAAATGTGGGTCAGCGAAAAGGCCAGAGGCGCGGTCTCGCCGCAGCCGGGGTCCCTCAGGCCCGGAATCTATTCGCTCCGACACCCACACTTCACCCCTTTTCTCCGGGGAGCCCAACAGACCCTAAATTTAGACCGGCAGGCTGTTCGCTCCGCCCACAGGCCTCTTGCGGATTTCCCACCCGGCCGCCCGCAGCCCGCGGGCCCCTCCCGCTCCCGGGCCAGCCTTTCAGCCGCCCTGGAGCAGCTGCAGTCACCAAGATGCCCAATCGCGCTTTCGGCGGAAGTCCCGCCCGCTTGCCGAGAACCCTCTCGCCGCCGCTGCCACCGTGGGGTTCGGCCTAGGCCTCGACCTTAGGGTGCCCTTCCCCCAATCTCTCACCTCGGGGCGCAGCCGCGCAATCCGGAGGCGCTGCGGCGGGCGATCGGAGATCGGCTACTCGCGCCTGTCTCCGCCCAGCAGCGCGCGCTTTGACTGCCGGCTTGGCCTTCGCTGCCCGCGCGCGCGGTGGGAGTGGCGCGCGGTGGGAGTGGCGCGCGGTGAGCGCCTTCCGCAAAGCGCGGTGCAGCCGCCGGGGCACCCAGGACGGTCGCTTCCTCCTCTCTGCCCACCGAGTGCTTTATCCCTCTACTGAGCTGGCTTTCCTTGAGAGCTCCCTAGCCTGGTTCTTGCCCCGGCATGTTTCCTGGGGCGCCGTTGTGGAATCTTCACGCGGAAGCCCCGGCCCCGCGGAGATTCCACTGGTGACTCCTGTCGCGCCACCATGAACGGGGTCCTGATCCCCCACACGCCCATTGCTGTGGACTTCTGGAGCGTGCGCCGGGCTGGGGCCGCGCGGCTCTACTTCTTGTCGCACATGCACTCGGACCACACGGTGGGCCTATCTAGCACGTGGGCCCGACCCCTCTACTGCTCCCCAGTCTCGGCCCACCTCCTGCGTCGTGACTTGCAGGTACCGGCCTGAGTTGGCCTTGGAGAGGGGGCCCGACGTTTGAGTGGGAACTTAGGCGGTGTGTCCTGGAGTCACTGAGCGTGGTCTGGGAGGATGGGCTTTGCAAATCCAGGAATTGCTTGCGCCCGAACGTGTATCTTTAGCACAGAATAGGAGTATGACTTCCAACCGACCTACTGGAGGTATTTTAGTTTTTGAGCTGAGAAGATCACTGAGTTCAGCTCAGAGAATTAGCCCTCTCCTGTCACTTTAGGTAGAACAGTGTTTCTCAAATTTGCCTTAAAAAATCCGTTTAGGCCGGGGATGTGACTTAGTGGGAGAATACTTGCGTAGCATGTGCGAAGTCAGGTTGAATCCCAGCAATAAAAGGAATTCATCCAATGTGTTGACTAAATTTAAATTCTCAGCCCTTGTTCACCCACCCCCCACCTGACATTCAGTAAACACGGTTGTTGTGCAGTCTAAGAATCAGGCCAGAATTGTTTTAAAACCACCACTTCCAAGGAATTAGTATGATCAGGAGAAAATTTGAGACTATTTTCAAAGGTTTCATTGAAAGCTGAGTAAAGGTTGGGATAGGGAGCCAGAGAAGAAAGGTAGACTTCTGACCCTGCAGGGTGGGTGTCTGGCCATTCGGATAACCAGCCGTTTTCCCAGGTCTCTAAACAGTGGATCCGAGCCCTGGAAGTTGGTGAGAGCCATGTGTTGCCTCTAGATGAAACTGGAAGACAGACCATGACTGTAACACTCATTGATGCCAATCACTGCCCTGGTTCTGTCATGTTTCTCTTTGAAGGATACTTTGGAACCATCCTTTATACAGGTGCGCCTCCCAAGGCTTCCCCCCTTAACCTTTCCAGTTAAGGTACAACTCTGAGCAGCCTTCACTCATAAAAGAAGTCTGAAGCCCTTCTGTCTGCACCCCATAGAAGCACAGCGATTCTTTTCAACTCATTTCACATCTTTGACAGTCTAAACTTTGTGCAGAGTGTATAATTAAAAACAGGAACAATGCCGGGCGTGGTGGCGCATGCCTGTAATCCCAGCACTCGGGAGGCTGAGGCAGGCGGATTGTTGTGAGTTCGAGACCAGCCTGAGCTAAAAAGTGAGCTTAAGGACAGCCTCAACTGCATAGTAAGACCCTGTCTCAAAAAGACCAAAAAAAAAAAAAAAAAAAAAAAAAAAAAAAAAAAAAAAA
>PVKA01025091.1:6314-33460 GCA_004027165.1 Ctenomys sociabilis
AAAAAAAAAAAAAAAAAAAAAAAAAAAAAAAAAAAAAAAAAAAAAAAAAATTACATGAATAACTTTCTTTTGTTGGCATTTAGCTAAGAAAGAGACCTAATTTGAGATCATCAGTGGCTTGGCATGTTCTCCTTTTTCCTTTTTAGTGTTATGTAGCTGTTTTGGGGTATTCATATATCACTTGAGGGGGCAGTACTAGGATGTGAGCTCAGCGGCCCTCTACCACTGAGCTATATATCCCAACCCTTTTTAAAATTAATTAATTAATTTTTTCAGGTCCTTAATTTTTATTTGTGCAGAACATTTTTTAAAATGGTATTTTTGCTTTTTAAAGAGAGTACAAATCAGAATTAAAACAAAAAATTACAAGTGATACAGAATTTCACTTAACAGAGTAATATGAATTTCACAGTATTTCTTGTAATACATAGTGTTGTCTTCCAACCAGTTATTTGTATTACTGGATATATACCTGTAAAATTGGAACTCGAAAGAAAAAAGAAATGTATAAGAAATTAAGAAGAGAAAAAGTACAAAAAGTTGATAAAAGGTGATGAAACAAATTAAGCATTAACTACTCCTTTCCATAGACCAGCAGAAATGCACAGTACAGTTGTCCAAACCGCCCTAATTACATACATATGTAAATCTCTTTTACTCACTTTCTTGCCTTATCTCCTCAACTTGGTAACTCTTTCCTTTTGAATTTGTTCATTTCCTTTTCCCAGTATCTATGGTATTCTTCAAATTCCATTTTTCTCTTTCACATTGTGCAAAAATATTTTAAGAAGACCCAGGGCCAGGGAGATAGTTCAGTAGAATAAGCACTTGCCTGGAAGGTATAGAATCCTGACTTCAATCCCTGGTACTGCCAAAAAAAGAAATCTGAGACTTTTAGGCACAACCCTATGAGAAAAAAAATCTTTTGCCAGTTCGCATTGAGTTGCTTTCAACAATACTTCCGCTACCATTCTCTTGTGGAAGCTTACTGCTTACTCTTTTCCTTGTAGTGCCAGGAGGGTCTTGATTTGAATCACTGGATCCTTCTTGAGTGTGAAGAACCTTAAAGGGCCCTAGAAGGGGAGAGGCTACACTTCCTCTGGCAGTCTATTCACTGTGCTTCCCACAACCACATAGACCAAAAAACTTAAGACATTTCTTAGAAGACTAGCACTAGACCAACTTATCCAGATAATGGATTCCAACTCCAGCAAGTGGGATAAGAGGATAATTACATAAACGTATTTGTATTAGGTCTATCAGTCAGCAGGACACCAACATCTGCTTCCTGTACCAACTGCTTTGAGGTCATTTAAGTATGGCAGAAACTTCAGAGCCAGCCTTTCATTTTCTATTCTTTGACACTGGCCTGTATCCTTTCTATTTAATATGGTGTGAAGAATGAGAACATGCTAAAAGCTCTGTCATCTCAACAGAGTTCTCTGGGTAGGATAAGGTTAAAATTTAGCCAGGCATGGTGGTACACACTTACAATCACAGCATTTTGAAGCTGAGGCAGGAAGATTGGTGAGTTCAAGGTCAACCTGGTTTGCATAGCCAGACCCTGTCTCAAAAAAGAAAAAAAGAATATAAAATGTGCCGAAAAGGATAAAGTATATATTCAATAGGGAATAGGGGTATAACTCATAGATACAGCAAGTGCTTAGCAGAGTGTAAAACCTTGATTCATAATCCTCTCCATCCCCCAAGAAAAAGGATTCAATAGAGAAGTTTATTATGCTTGACATCTTCCTGTTTCCTGACATGTTGGAAACATAATCTCTAGGGCTTTTTTTGGATTCACTGCATAGAGGTCTGATCACTTTTGTCTTAAAATTGGGATTTGCTGAAATATTTCAGCCAGTTTTTTTTTTTTTTTGGCGGAACCAGGGATTGAACTCAGGCCCTTGCACTTGCAAGGGATGCACTTATTCCACTGAGCCATCTCCCTGGCTCCAATCAGCCAGCTTCTTTAGATCTATATATTAATACAGGACCATTTCTTCAGCACCAGCTTTGGCTATGAATGACTTCACCCCAAGAATTCACAATGGTGCCATGTCCCCAGCCCAGTCCTTTTTAACTTCATCTTTTTCATTTTGAGAACAGGGTCTAACTAGGTTGCCAGGGTGTCTTCACTCTAGCAATGCTACATCAGCTTCCCAAGCAGCTATAATTTCAGGCATATAATATAGTGCCTGGATAGGACCATCACTCTTAAGGATTTTGTACTGATGGTACTTAAACTTTTTTTTTTTTTCCCCCCTCAATATCTCTTTAAATGAAATGTGGAAATTCAACATCTTGGGTATGGATGAGTTTCCACTGGATTGGAAAGAATCTCTTGGGACAGCAGATTGGTAGGGGCTCTCTTTTCCCTCTTGTAGGTTGGGTTTTACAAAAATGCAAGCCAAGAAAGTAGTCAGTCATCAGAGGAGTCAGTCTTCCAACAGACCAGCGATGTTTATTTTTGGAACAGTGCTCATCTTTTAGCCATCATTATATTCCTGTTACTTACAAAATTTGTCTGTGCCATGGGAGTCTAGATTGACATTTAAAAGTATTTCCTGTTTTGTCTACTATATTTCTTACAGTAGATGATCTGGGAGTGTTCTGTTTTTAAATACTAGGTCCTTCTGTCTTTTCATAGAAGTTCATTTCTCTATCAGGAAAATGATATTTTTCACAAATGAGTCCTTTAAAAAAAAAAAAAAAACTTCTTTTAAATTTGTTTAAGAAGATGGGTTTCACCAAACTTGCCTTGAACACCTGGGGATGGCTTGAAAGCCATCCTGCCTCAGCTTTCTGAGTAGCTGGGATTTATGCCACTGCATTCCTCCCTGCTTATTGATTCTTAGTTCATATCATGCTTGGCCTGTAGTCAAGAGCTCTAACATTTCTTAATTACCATTATTTATGTATTAGACTTTAATTTTGGAGGGTTTTTTTTGAGACAAGGTCTCCTTATATAGACCAGACTGGCCTCAGATCTGCGATCTTTTTGCCTCAGACTCCTGACTGTTGGAATTACAAATGTGGGCCACATTTTTTATTTTTATCAATTTCACATGTATATGTATATATGCATATATATTATGTATATGTATATACATTTACGAACACATGCTGTTAAGATAAGCGCAGGATGGTGTCTCAATTAAGAATGTTCATTTAAGAATCTAGCAATTCACTTTTTTTTTTGCAGAACTGGGGATTGAACTCAGACCCTTGTGCTTGCCAGGGAAGTGCTTATTCCACTGAGCCATCTCCCCTGCCCCCTCAATTCACTTTTTTTAAAATTCTGAAATGGTTATTGAATTGATGGTAGAAGTGATGATAGGAAGTGGTGATTACAGGGCTGATAATACATGCGAAGAAGAGAAGTAGAAGAGACCAGAAATGATTGGAGAATGAATTCTTATATTGCTTGATGCATGTGCTCTCTTGAGGAGATTTTAGGACTCTAAACTGTGAATCACTGATGCACACTGTTTTTTTTTTTTTTTTTTTTTGGCGGAACAGGGATTGAATTTAGGTGCTTGGGCTTGCCAGGGAAGTGCTTATTCCACTGAGCCACCTCCCCGGCCCGTGATGTGTACTTTTTAATATCTTTTCCTTCACAGCATAGGAAATAATATAACAGACTAGATTAATTTTGTTTTCATAGCAACAGAAAGTTTATCAAAATGAATATGTTGCTAAAGCACACATCCCTTGGCCTACAAATTTTTGATATTAAAGAGTGGATCATTTCTTACTCTTAGTTCATTAATTGAACCATAATGAGTAGTACTTAATTTTCTAGGTACATAGCATGTCGTGCCTTCTCTTCTTACAGCTATACTCTATGAGGGTTTTGTTTGTGTGCAATGAGGGGAAATTGGTTTGTATGAATCTTGGAGAACAAAGAAAATGGATAGTTTTGGAATTTAGATTATAGGCCTGGTTTGCATGTTTCCAATAAAAAAGAGAGGAAATTAATTTTCCTCTTAATATCAGGTTAAAGGGATTATGCTACAGTGCAGCCCAGTTTTTTTCTTATGGTAGACTACAGGGAAGATAATGCATAGATAATGCATAACCAGTTGTCTTTGTATTTGAGAGTGACTACTGCTTGGATGAGAATAGAACAAATTCTTCTCAATAGATGTTTTCTTGGCTATGAAAGAAATGTGCAAATGATTTTATGAGAATATTTTTAATACTATTTGTATGGATTTTTAGATTTTGTATACCACTTTCTGTGAAGACAGGGATAACAAGTTGAACTTAGAATAATTGAGGAGCAAATCACTAGAACAGTAGTTGGCTAGGGCTGCCAAAACAAAATACCATGGGCTGAGTGACTTAGGCAAGGGAAACTGATTTGGAAGATCCTGGTAGGGTTGGTCTCTGAGCCCTTCTTTTGGCTTGAGATGGTTACCTCTTGCTTCCTTTTTAGATAGTGATTGTTTAGGAATGCCCCTGGTGTTTTCTCATGTAAGAACATCAGTTATACTGATTAGAACCCTATTTTGGTGACCTCATTTAACTTAATAACTCTTTAAAGATGTTTCTCCACATTAGGTTATATAATCAGAAACTGGGAGTTGAGACTTTAATACTTAAAATTTTGGGAGAACATAGTTCTCCCTCATGTTTTTTTTCTTTTTTGGGGCGGAACTGGGGATTGAGCTCATGCCCTTGTGCTTGTCAGGGAAGTGCTTATTCTACTGAGCCATCTTCTTGGCCCCTCCTTTATGTTAATAGTAGGTAATGAAAACAGTTTCAAGAAAGAAAACATAACTTTTTACAATTACGTATTTTTTTCCTTTTTACTTAATAAGATTTATATAGTTGTGCAATCGTTCTGTGTTTTGTTGTTGTGTATCTTCTAGCCGAAGAATTTTCATCCTCGGGCCTTCACATCATGTGCCCCTCTCTCGGTGTGCACTGTCTAGTGTGGATATATACAGGACACCTCTCTATGACCTGCGCATTGACCAAAAGAGTAAGTGTACAGAAATCTTGTAGCTTTCAAATAGCTATGTTCTTTTGGTAGGAATTATAATTTAAAACTGAAAACAAGTCATAAATTGTATCTCAGTTTTAAAAATGAGATTTGTTGTTACTAATCTGCATCAGATGAAAACAAAGAAAATAATCTTATGTTTCCTTAAAAGATAACTAGTAAAAAAAAAAAAAAAAAAAAAAAAAAAAAAAAAAAAAAAAAAAAAAAAAAAAAAAAAAAAAAAAAAAAAAAGATAACTAGTGTTGAACCAGGTTGATGGTAGCCATTAGTTCCAGCTAGCTTGGGCCACATAAATTAATTCAAAGCCACCCCTGCACTCTGTGATGAGACACTGTCCCAACAAATTAGAACAGAACAAAACAAACAAACAAAAAACTTCTAGTGTTTTCTTGCTAGCTACAAAAATCGTCAGTTTCTAGACTATAAAGGTTAAATTTATATTCAGGGGATGTACCATGTACTCATGGTGCCTTGAGAGGAGAAATGAATATCCACACCAGTTTGATGAATGGCCATGATTTCTTACTGATTTGTGTATCATTTTTTTCACTAAATAGATGATAATACTCTTGTTTCTTTGTTATGTTTTTTTTTTTATGGGAAAAAATGAGCCTGTAATTGTGAAACTCTGAAAACCTTCCCCTTTCTTCTTCTCTCTTCATTTCTCTCTCCTACCCTCCTTTCTGTTTCTTTTTTACCTTTGTCTTTCTTGATTTGAACCTGGGGCTTTACCTCAGCTACTTCCATAGCTCTGTTTTGTTTTGAGGTAGGTCTAACCTGCTAGATTGCCCAGACTGGGCTTCAATTTGTGATTCCTTTGCCTCAGCATCACAGAATACTGAGATTACAGGTGTGCATTACCATGCCCTGCTTATAATTTACTTTTGTGCATGGCTATCATTTTGAGATATGATATTTATTTATTTACCATTGGATCTTAGAAGTCAAATTTTTCAGTTTTCTTACACAATATTATACAAATTTTTGATCTTATTGTTATTTTTGAGGATGGAGGGAGAATAAAATAAAAAACAGAACAGTATAGAGCAGTGGGTTGTTTGTATCACTGGGAAGGCTAAAGGCTTCGCTGTCACTGATACAGGGAATGGTACTTCAAATACTGACGCTCATTTTCCTGATTCCAGAGCTTTCTCTCACTTTGAACTCAGTTTACCTTTACCAAATTAACTACAAGTTCATGAATGAACTTGGTGATGTATCCTTTATTTTGTTTTATTATTTTTAAAGTATGTTAGGGATGCTATTGTTTGAGGTAACTTTGTAGCAGTTTGTTCTGTAAAATGAAAGTTTCCATTTGCAAAACAAAATCACTAGCTCTTTTTTTAATTTAAGGCTCTATTTCCCTAATATGAATATTTGAGTATCATAGAGATTAACAATTTGTTGTTAGAATGTGTTTTATTAATCAAATTGGAACTTTACTAACTTTACACCTTGAGGTGGTCTTAGGGAAAATACTGTCCTTTTTAAAGTTCATTGGGCCATTTAGAAAATTGTAGTTTTGGATAGCTTGCAAATAAAAAAAAATGGATAAATTTAAAAATATTAATGCTGTTATTTTTAAACAATATTTAGTTATTTATTAGGTATAGGGTCTCGCTATTCAGCTTGGACTCATAGTGATCTTCCTGTCTGTGGTTCCAAGACCAGCATGGCATGTGGTACCAGGGATGGGAACCTGGGTCCTTGCACTTGCCAGGCAAGCGCTTAAGACTGCTGAGTTCTCTCCCCAGCTCGGAAATAGATAATTTTTACCCAGGTGTAATTTTGTGGAAAAGAGATTATATCACCATTTCTTTCTTTGGTGTTGGTAAATATATTTAAAGACTTAAAATAATTTTATATCATGTTTATAATGTGCCAAATTCCATTTTTTCTTGCTTTACAATGTCCATTTTAAATAGTTTATCAGAGAGGTATTTTCTGTTTTATTTTGAGATGGGCTCTCATTGTGTAGTTCAAACTGGCCTTGGAACTTGTGGTGATTCTCTTGCCTCAGCATCCTGATGGCTGGGTGACTAGGTGTATGCCATCATGCTCAACTAGCAGAAAGGCTTGGACTACTATGTCATTTTAAATTGACATGGTACTGTGATGAATTTATGATCTGTTAATAGTTATAAATTTTTTAAAAATTTCTTTTTATTTTTTGAGACAGTCTTACTATGTAGTCCAGGTTGGCCTTTAACATTTTCTGTAAACCAGGCTGACCTTGAATTAGTAATCCTTCTGCCTCAGCCTCTTAAGTACTGGGATTATAGGTGTGTGCTGCTGTGCCCACCTCCATTTATTTGTGGCGTGAGCTTAATTTTGAGGAAAATATTATTCTAAGTGGAACTTTTCTGTTTTCAGAAAAAGAGATCTTAGAGACCTGAAGTGCAGAACAGTATCATGCATATTATTAAAAGACAGAAAAAAATCCAAAGACTATTATTAACTTCCTTTGGAATGGAACCAGTGGCTTTTCCATGTTTTGGTAGGAATTCTAATTATCTATACTCTTGTTATATGTCCTGGTTAAAGTCAAAAGAAAAGCCTATGGATGGAGATATAGCTCAGCAGTCTAAGTGCTTGTCTGGTAAGCACAAAGACCTGAGTTTGATCCCAGGAACCCATACCATGCAAGCCCATGAACTGGGTGTGGCAGGGTGCACCTGTAATACCAGTGCTGGGGAGGCCGAGACAGGAAGATCACTACATGTCTGAACTGCATAGTGAGACCCTGTTTCCAATAAATTAAAAAACAAAAGCCAGATCTAGATGTGATTGAAATCATGAAAGGAAGCCAGGCGTGGTGGTGCATGCCTGTAATCCCAGCACTTGGGAGGCTGAGGCAGGAGGATTGTTGTGAGTTCGAGATCAGCCTGAGCTACAAACTGAGCAACTGAGCTTAAGGCCAGCCTGAGCTGCATAGTGAGACCCTGTCTCAAAAAGACCAAAAAAAAAAAAAAAAAAAAAAAAAAAAAAAAAAAAAAAAAAAAAAAAAAAAAAAAAAAAAAAAAAAAAAAAAAAAAGAAATCATGAAAAGAACTAATTTTAAGGTAAATTATTATTTTTTCTTTTTAATTACATTATTTTTATGCAATTATGAAAGTATACAAATGGTAAATAAGTCTTTACATGTATTTTACTTGATATATAAAAGTTAGCTTTTCTTTCTCATTAAAAATGATGGAGAGTAATGAGTTGCTTCTGTCTTTTGCCAAAGCATGTGACTTTGTGTTACAGGGTGGAATCTCATAGGATAAAGATATGCATTGATGTATTTGTTTTAATGTTTGGAAATCTCTTTAGTTTATGGAGAGCTATGGAAAACAGGAATGTTTGAACGTATGTCTCTGCAGACAGATGAAGATGAACACAGTATTGAAATGCATTTGCCTTACACAGCTAAAGCCATGGAAAGGTATGTTGATTTAATATAAGAAATCTCAGACATTGATTTCTGTAGAATCAATAGGGTGAGATGATGATTAGGATAAGGAGAGTTAAATATTTGTTTTATTTTGAAATGAAATAAAATTTTGAGATAATAGCCTATAAAGATTGAATAAAAAATTAAGTTTTTTAGGTGGAAATGTGAAAAAAAAAACCCTATGTGGGTATGTTTGTATTTGTGTATATCTTGGTTTACTTAGTGTTTTATTCTGTATCACAGAATAATTGTTATGTTGTTTTCTGGTGCAGTGCTAACCTTAAGCATAAAATTTTATACTTGGAAATAGCTTTGGAGGTCGTTTATTTCAACCTTATACAACATACATAAATCTCTTTTATTATGCTTGATTGATACACTTGATTGATTATTTTGTACCTATTAAAGTCTTCCTGAAGTAGGTTGTCAGTAGACTGAAAAGCAGAATGGGGATAGAGATAATGTCTGCTTTGCTTTCCATTATATACCCCAGTGCCTTGCACTTTGTCCAGCATGTAGTCATTTGTTTTGGTAAAATGAAAAAATCGTTTCAAGTGTTTTCTTACTTTAGCTTGGCATTTGAACTAGAAACTGTTCTCTTTTGTAAGTTGTATTTCTTTTAAGTTTTCTATCATTTCCTTAATATGTTCTTAGTATTTCATACATAATTTAACTCATTCTGAATAAGGTGAGATTATCCCATTAGTGGATCTGTTCTTTGTATTATCTTTAAAAAGCATGTGGTGCATTGTAGGTTCTCAGTACATATAATTGAAATATATTAATGAAGTCTAAAATCATATTAACATTTTTATGCTGATAGGGAATACTTATTGTTGGCTAATATGTTTATGACTAGCTAAAAATTAAGACCTTTTTACACTATTAAGATGGAGTATCAGGGCCGGTGATATAGCTTGGCAGACTAAACACTTGCTTAGGTAAATGCGGGGCCAGGGTTTGATCCCTGGCACTGCGTGCCATGCTGGCCCTGCGTGCCATGCTGGCCCTGCCCCTGCTGCTGGGTGCACTGAGCCCAGATGGAGTCTGGGCCTGGTGGCGCATGCCTGTAATCCAGTATTAGGGAGGCAGAAATCAGTAGGATCATTACAAGTCCAAGCTGCATAGTCTGAAAAAAACCTTAAAAAAAAAATAAAATAATAATAGTTAAAAAAAACAAAAAGATGGAATATCTTTTCGTATTGGAAATTTTTGTGTGGTTGATCCTTTTTTTTTTTTTTTTTTTTTTGGGTGGTACCAGGGATTGAACTCAGGACTTTGAACTTGCCAGGCAGGCACTTATGCTACTGAGCGATCTCCCTACCTCCGTTGATACCTTTTTAACTCTGAATGCTTATTTGTTTAATTTTTCTTGTTGGCATGGTTCTTTATTACAGTTTTTTGGATGTTAACATTAAAAGTACTGTTTACTTCTTGTAGCCTTTTGTTACATCTGTTTATAATAATTGTGAGGAAATACATAACTTTTAAGAAATTTCCAAAAATCAGTATAAAATTATAATAATAGATTATCTTTTAATAGTTGTTTCTCCAGAAATTATAAATCCATATGTATTTTTTAGACTGTGGTATAATCAAAAACACTATGCCCAGTTTATTTTTTTCTTTTTGAAACAGGGTCTTGCTATGTAATTTAGGCTGGCCTGAACTCACTGTGTAGCCCATGGTAGGCTTGACCTGGCAGCTATCCCCAGAGTGCTGGCATTATGGATTTGCACTACCATGCCCAGCCTGAACTTCCTATTCTTCATCCACTAAAGGTTACAGAAAATTTTTGCAAACATTTGCTGAAATGTTTACCTATAAAATTTTACACTTAATACATTTTGGTACAATAGACTCAATAAACAAACAATAATATCCAAAGGGAGATTTAAAAAAAAAATATTGTTACTTCAAAAGTAAAATATATGAATTATAGGAAATTTAGAAAAATTAAAGTTTGGAATTCTTATACACAATTCTTATGCATAATCTCCCTACTTTTATTTTTCTTTCAGTTCTGGCAGTTGAAGCCAGGGATAGGCAAGTGTTTTACTTTGAGTTATTATTCCCTGTGCTCCTGTCTTTTTTTAAAAAAGTTGAAATAGTACCTCACTAAGTTTTTTAGGATGACCTCTTAAGTTGTGGTCCTCTGGCTTAGCTTTCCAAATTACTGGGATTGTAGTTGTGGACCACCACACCTGGTCTCCCAGGGTTAAAGAGAGTTAAACTACTCTGACATTATTTAATACTGCTATTCTTAGATAACACCTAATAAATACTTGTTGTATTTACTACCTCTATTAGTTATGTATTACTGAGTAACAAATTACTCCAGAATTTAGTGATGAAAATCACAACTGAAAGGGGCTGGGGAGATTCTCACTCCGCTCTTCCTGCTCAGTGCTCTTTGGTGGGCAGGGTGTTCTGTGTCTCCATAAAAATATGGAACGCTTCATGAATTTGCGTGTCATCCTTGTGCAGGGGCCATGCTAATCTTCTCTGTATAGTTCCAACTTTAGTATATGTGCTGCCGAAGCGAGCATAGACTAGGCTATTCTTGAGCTTAGGCAGTTCTTCTGCTTCAGCCTCCTGAGGGTTGGGATTATGGGTGTGTGCCACCATGCCTAGCCAAAACCTCTTTTTAAGAGCAAGTAAAATTGCTAAGTCAGCCATAATTATAGGTAGAGATAGTTCCCTCTGTTGAGGATAGGATGAGTACATGTATACAGGAATAGAAGGAAGTATTGGCAGTGGACTTTGTAGGTGATTTAACAGTTTTATCTCTAGCATATAATTCATGTCTCTCTTGAACAGTACTCCTATTCTGGACCCAAGTTAGTGTCCTCAGAAACCTCTTTGCCTATGTGCAAGTGGTATGTAAATACTGAATTAAATCTTTTTGAGGTCTTTATAAAGATTAAAGATCCACTCTTGAGTCTGTGTGAGTCTGTGTTTTCTTGACAGTGCTCTGGATTCAATCTTTGCCCTCATGCCATCTTCATTGATAGTCTTTTGCTGTCTGGAGGTCTAGTGATGAGAAAGATTTGTTTTTCAACCCAGCAATTCCTGCTTTAGAAGTATTTCCTTTACACTCTGCTTGCAAGTTAGTTGGTTCTTTAGAGTATATTTTAGCAACTAACACTTTGGGTATTCTGCCTGGAAGTCTTAGCCAGAGCCACAGGTTCATGACGTATGTACTTAATCTTGTAAGTTACTTCATGGGAACAGTATTACTGATTTTGTTGCTGGAATATAATGTTGTTGCCCTTCCTTCATTTTCTTCCAGTGGTGGTCTTGCTTAACAACAGTTTTCATAGTCTCTTTCTTGCCCTCTAGGATCTACCTTCTTGAGTCCCAAAAGCTAGTGTGACATGTTTTTAAGTTTCTCTTACAGAAGCACCCCATTTCCAGATACTGTGAGGTTTTTTTTCTTTGTTTGTTTTCGGAATTCAGGTCTTCTGGTTTAGGTTGATCTTAGACTGACTGATTGGTATCCTCGGCTGGTCTTGAACTTGTGGCATTCCTCCTGCCTCAGCCTCCTGATTTCTGGGATTACAAGCATATACTGCCATACCAGGCACACAGATAACAGGTTTTTGGTCCATTGTAACATAACAATCTCTTCAGCCTGCTTCATTTTTTCATGATTTTCTGTGTCAGTAGTAACTGCCTGTCCCTGATTTATGTGCCATCAGTTGAGTGAGGTATTTGATATATAGGCTGATAATTTTAAGCTGCCCTCACTTCCTGTTTGGGGTTATAGTGGTGGTTTCCTTCTGAGGCACTTCATTTCTTCTTGGTTCTTATCTCTTTCCACTTGTCACTCATTCTTCAAGGTCTACACGTGGTTTCTGTCTTCAGCAGGATAGCCTTGGACTGCTTTATATGGCAGTTGAGGATAGCAGTTGGGCAAAAGAAGAAACTTCCTACTGTTTAATATCTAAGTCCAGAACTTGCACGGTGTAGCTTAAGATATATTCTACTGATCAAAGCAATGAACAAGATGAAATTCGAAGTCAAGGAGAAATAGGCTGTACCTTTGATGAGAGGGGTGAAATTGAGGGGCTAGATGTGAAAATTTTGGTCATGTTTGCAGATGCTCAAGTTAAATAGCTCATTGAATGCTATATAAGTCCTATCTCCTTTGCCATGGTATTTTGTGGTATGTTTTTTTGCCTGCAGCAGCTAGTCTGCATTGTATTTTCTGTGCTCAGGATAGTACTTGGGCAAAAGCATTTTAGTCATTCATAGTTAAATGCATATGATTTTTAAAAGTAGGGAAGATGTTGTTTATAGTTCTGCTATCTTAAATATTTTTTAAAAATAATATTCTTTAGAGCTTTCTAGAAAATAGCAGTATAAGGAAAGAAACATAATGCCAGGCGTGGTGGTGCATGCCTGTAATCCCAGCACTTGGGAGGCTGAGGCAGGAGGATCCTTGGTGAGTTCAAGACCAGCCTGGGCTACAAAGTGAGCTCAAGGCCAACATAAACTGCATAGTGAGACCCTGTCTCAAAAAAACAAAAAAGAAACATAAAATGACTCATCCTGTTGCTCAGTTAACTTAGTTGACAGTATGACAATATGTACATTGTTTGGCAATATGAATGCAATCAAAAAGTACAAAGTGAAAAAAAAAGGACAAAGTAAATAGAACCTACTGGTTCTCTGAATCAAGGTTTACTGCCTGTGAAGATGGTTATGAATGCGTTAACATATTTGCATATATAAATTTATGTATACACATAACATGTATGTTTACATAAAACATTGTAAATGAGAACATTTTGTTCTGTTCTTTTTTCCATATACTGCCATATGGAAGTATATCTCTCATATTGAAATTCATAATTTTTACAAGTATATATAATTGCTTTTGAAGAAGGTTAATATGTAGAATATGTAGAAAGTAAATCTTTAGCTGGGGATGTGTCTCAGTAGTAGAGTTCTTACCTTCATGTACAAGGCCCTGGGTTCAATCCCAGCACCACACAAAAAAGAAAGTATATCTTGAGAACATTTCATACTTTTTTTTTTAAATGTATTTAGTACAGGATCTTCTCAGATCAAACTTATAATGATCCTTACTGTTTTTCTGCCTCCCAAGTGCTGGGATTACAGGTGTGTACCACCACAACCAGTTTTAATTGCTGTCTCATTGCCCCCCAGGGGCGGGCTGGCCCAGCAGGCTGGGGATTGAACCCCAGTCTGTGCTTCTGTCTAAGTAGGTGCTTTAATACACTGAGCTATCTGGCTGGCCCTCAGGCTTAAAATTAATAGCATAGTTCATAAGTTTTCTTTGCAGTTTATTTTATATTTTAAATTTATTTATTGGATACAGGATTTCACTAAGCAGTTCAGATTCATAGTGATCCTCCTGTCTTAACCTCCCTCGTAATAGGATTACAGGTGTGTGCCACTATGCCCTGTTTCAGGGCATGCCTCTGGGCCGGCAGGGCATGTGGTGCCAAGCTTGCAAGGTAGACTCCTAGGTTGCTGAGCTCTCTTCCTAGCCCTGCAGTTGATTTTGTTCATTTATCTTTCTCCCCCTTTGTATTATTCTCATTCAGTATTTTTATAGCTTAAAATTTTTTCTAAGTGCAATATGTTGTTATGTTTAAAGCTGTTTTTATTTTGGTATGTGTATGTTTGTAATACATAATAATAATTGCATTCATTGTGGGGAGTTGGTATATGTACGTAACACATCTTTTTTCTTTTTTATCAGCATCAGATTTGATTTTTTAAAAGATTATTTATTTGGTACATTGTTTCACTATCCACCTCGAACTTGGAATGATCCTCCTGTCTTCTCTCAGCACTAGGATTATAGCTGTTGGCCACTACGTCCAGTTTCAGTGGCTAACATGGTGTGGGGGCCGGCACAGCATGGCACAGAGTGCGACCTCATGGCATGGAGCCCCATGACGTGCAATACTGGGGTTCAAACCCCGGTCCTTTGTGCTTGCCAGGCAGTCACTTAGACCGCCAAGCTATCTCCCTAGACCTAGTTTTTAATTAAGTAATTCATCATAAACACAAATTAACAGCCAGAGTACTAGACCAAAAAACATAAAACATATACAACAATTATACTAAGTTAAGGTATACTTGTAGATACATGGGCCATATTACAGCCTAAATTTTTTAAGCATCCACAGCAAAATTTATTCTTTGCATAGAACAGTTATTTTGTCTCATTTCCTTTTTTCAGAAAAGTATACAGTAATTTTGAAAGTATTTTATTGAAAACTATAGCACTTTAAAACTTAGTGCACTGTAAAATGTTAATATAATTTTATTGCTGCCAATATTCTGGAATGTGAGTAACTTGAATATAATATGATATATAGTATTTAGTTTTGTTCTGTCCTTTGCTTGCATTGGTTCTATTAAAAATGTGTCGTAGAAGGCCAGGCATGGTGGTTAGCCCTGTAATCTCAGTGATTTAGGAACCTGAGATAGGAGGATGGCAGAATTTTGATGGGCAGGGATGGGGAGTAGAGGATAAGGTCTCGCTATGTAGTTCAAGCTGTCCTTTAACCCAATGATATAGCCCAGGCTGACAGTGTTCTTCCTGCCTCAGCCTTCCAAGTGCTGGGATCATAGGCATGTGTTCCACAGTGCCTGGCAGGAGGATGGCAAGTTTGAGCTGAGAACCTGCCTCAAAATAAAATGTAGGGATAGGGGTTGTAGCTCCATGGCATAAATGCCTGGTTGGTAAGCACAAGGTCCTGAATTCAATCTGTGGTAGTGTAAAAAAAAGCTGGACTGATGGCATATGCTTGTAATACCAGCATTCTGGATGTGGAGCAGGTAGATTGCCAAAAATTCAAGGCCATTTTGGGCTATACAGTGAGTTCAAGGGGAGCTTAAAAACAAAAAATAAAAGAAAAAACAAATAAACATCCCAAAAATTTAAAAAAAGGGCTATAGTTCTGTGATAAAGTGGTTTGATCCCCAGTGTTGAAAAGGAAAACAAACAAATCATGAAGCTAGCATCTTGGCACACATCTGTAAATCCCAACAGTCTAGGAGACTGAATTAGGAGTATCACAAATTTTAATTCATGGGCCTGAGGAGATGGTTCAGTAGAATAAGCTTTTGCCGGGCAAGCACAGGGTCCTGAGTTCAGTCTCCAGTATTGAGGAAAAAAAATTTTTTTTGAATCCAGCCTGGGCAGTTTTTCAAGACCTTGACTCAAAAACCTAAAAGGGTTAAGGGGTTTCTGGGTAGTTAGCACAATGTGAAGGCTCTGAGTTCAGTCCTCAAAATTGCAAAATGAGAGAAGTATAATTGATAGGATTTGATAACTATTGGGCCATGCTTAAGTTATCAAATGAATGTTCTTTTTTTTTTTTTTTTTTGGTGGAACCAAGGAGTGAATGCTTCTGCATACTCTATAAATAATGAATTTTAAGTCTTCTTACTGTTTTTTTTTAATTCATGTATTTTGTACAGGGTGACACTATGCAGCTTGGACTCATAGTGATCCTGTTTTCAGCTTCCCCAGTGTTGGGATTACAGGTGTGCATCACCACACCTGGACTCTGCTGACTCAGTGTGCATGCTGGCATGGATGTGCCAGGGATCAAACCCTGGTCCCTGTGCTTACCTAAGCAGGTGCTTAGTCTGCTGAACTATCTTGCTGGCCCCTTACTGTTATGTTTATACATACTGTTCCCTGAGTTCAGTGCTGCATTCAGATGCCTTGATATGGTATTAAGTACTATTTTTTTCTTTTTGCAGTACTGGGGGTTGAATCCAGGGCCTTGTGAACATGCGGCAAAAAGCTCTTCCACTGAGCTGTATCACCAGCCCTTTTACTTTTTTTTTTATTTTTTTTTATTTTTTTTTTGTCTTTTTTTTGAGACAGGGTCTCACTGTGCAGTTCAGGCTGGCCTTAAGCTCACTTTGTAGCTCAGGCTGGTCTCGAACTCACAACAATCCTCCTGCCTCAGCCTCCCTAGTGCTGGGATTACAGGCATGCGCCACCACGCCCGGCTACCAGCCCTTTTACTAGTCTTAACTAAATGCTGTTTTTTTCCTATTGTTAGTGTCTTGTATTGTTATGGTACTGTGTTGCAGTAGGTGAGCAATGCTGAGCAGTGTTGCTGCATTGCCCAGAACTGAAGTCCACAGTTTAGAGTACATTCTTTGTATTGGACTTTTTGTTATATTTTTGCCAAATGACTGTCATGTGCCTGTCATAATGTACTAACATAGAGAATAGTTTAACTGACCTACACATATTCTGTGATTCACCTATTGATACCTCTATCTCTGTTCCTTAAGTGTCCACTGATCTTTATACTGTTTTCCATAGTTCTAGTTTTTTATTTAGTTTTTTTTTTTTTTTTTTTTTTTTTCTGGAGGGAAGAAGATGTAAAGTATTGAGCCTGGAGTGAGGCACATGCTAAGCAAAGTTTTGCCTTTTCTTGAATGTTGGGATCATTTTTTACATGGCCTTCTAAAGTTGCTCTTTCCCCTTCCCATCTGCCCATTTTTCAGCCATATTGAGGTCTGAATAGGCCTCACTGAGCTACATTCATATTTCTTTTGTTTGTTTGTTTTACTTTTATTTTGATACAGAGTTTTACTAAGTTGCCCCAAATGGGCACGAACTTGGGTTCCCCCTGCCTCAGACTCCCAGAGTACTTTTTTTTTTTATTTAAAAAAAAAAGGTGCCGGGGATCAAACCTAGGGCTTGGTGCTTGCTAGTCAAGTACAATACTACTAAGCTACATACCTGGTTCATTTCCAGATTGGGTACTTTCTCACTGCACTTAAAGATTACCTAATGCCTTTTTTTTTTTTTTTTTTTTTTTTGGCCAAACCGGGAATTGAACTCAGGCCCTTTTGCTTGTCAGGAAAGTGCTTATTCCACTGAGCCATCTCCCTGGCCCCCTCATGTCTTTTTATGCTTGATTGATTATTTCTCTTTATAATTGAATAGTATTTCATTTTATGCAAGTGCTATAGATTTTTTGCTAGGTTGAATTCTATATTGATTACCTTAATTATTACCCTTTTTTGTTTTTATCTTCCATTTTTACACCTTTTATTTTATTTATTTATTTATATTTTAATGCATTTAGTACAAGGTCTTCAGGGTCTCACTATGCAGATCATCAGACTCATAGTGATCCTCCTGTTTTCAGCCTCCCACGCGCTGGGATTGCAGACATGCACTCCCTGTCTCAATCACTGTCTCAGTGAGGCGGGGCCGCCAAGGCTTGTGGTATTGGAGATTGAACCCCATCCCTGCTCTCTGCCTAAGCAGGTGCTTTAGTCTGCTGAGCTATCTGGCTGGCCCTCTTTTCTTGTTTTAATTACACATTGTGGTTATTCCATTGAGCTGTCTTCCCAGCCCTAATTACACATGGCTTTTGAAAACAGTTTTTTCTCTTAGTGTATTACATATATATATATATATAATTTATTTATTTATTTATTTATTTATTTATTTATTTATTTTATTTTTATTTTTATTTTTTTAAACCTGTGTATTTTAAACTTTTTTTAAATCATTGCCCTAGGGTTCACAACATATATTGTCTGTGTGTTTTACAGCTTTTCAAATAACACTATGTAGATTTGAATACCTTAGGCTCCTGAGTAATTGGTATCATGAGTGTGTACCACCATGCCTGACTCTTTTCCTTCATTTTGAATGGATGATTCTACTGGGGACATTGTACAGAATTATACATTGGTGATTTTTTTCTTTCAGCATTTTATTTTTAATCATGTTGTTGCTTAATTTCTACAGACAAGTCTATTGTAATTCTTAGCCATGGTATCTGAAAATAAGATTTTTTCTTTGTGTGTGTGTGTGGGTGTGTTTGCCTGATTGTTTTGTGGTATACTAATGAAGCACGTCCTAGGTGCTAGGCAGGTGCTCTAGCACTGATATCTCCAGTCCTTTGTTTTATATTGTTTTGTGGCAGCATCACAAAATAAATTGCTCAGGCTTACCTCAGACTGAGTGTTCCTCCTTCCTTCATAGCCTTCCACCTTGCCACCCCCATAGCTGGGATTATACATGTATGCCACTACAACTGCAGCTCCTTTAGCTTCTTTCATTTATCTTTGATTTTCTGCAGTTTGCATATAATATATTTAGGTATAGTTTTTAGTATGTATTTTTCTTGATGTTCTCTAAGCTTCCTGGATTTGTGATTTGGTGTCTGTCATGATGAGAACTTCTCAACAATTACTACTTGAAATACATTCCTTTCTTTTCTTTTGATAGTACCAGAATGCTTATGTTATACCTTTTGTGACACGTGATATCCATAGTTCTTGGATATCCTACTACACATTTTTCATTTTTCCCTCTCTTTCCAGTTTGGAAAGTATCTTTTACTATTTTTTCAGTTTACTAATTCTTTGGTTATATCCACTCTACTGATGAGGTCTTCAAATACATTCTTTATGTTACAGCATTTCTGACATAAATTATTTTCTTCTTTTGGCATATATTACTTATTGTATGTTGTTCACTTTCCAATAGAATACTTAATATATTAATAGTAGTTATTTTAACTTCCTGGTCTAATAATTCTATTTGTTGTGATTTGTAATTTTTTTTGTAAGTTAAACATGTATAGTAATATGCTTCACAATGTAATGCATGCAGTGCAATTGAATTCAAGGGACTAGATAAAGGGAATGCTAGGAGAATGTTGAGGTAGGAAAGCACAAAGTAAGTTTCAAAGGGAATAGCGTTTGGTTATTTAAGATAATATGATTTTCATAAAATGAGAGTAATAAAAAGATAAAGTATAACACTAGGATAAACTAGGGTTTATTTTAAGATCAGAAAGCTGTTGGGTATAAGTTTGTAGGAGTTGTAAATCTTGTTTAATGTTCAAAGTCTGTAAGTGGTTTGGTCTGTGTAAGCATTTGTTTTCATATATATGTTTATAATTGAATATTACTCCTATTACTTCTTGTTAATTTATAACTTAGCTACTTTCTCACATATTTGATACCAACCCGGGACTGGAGGCATTTGAGTAGTTAACAAAGAATTAAGTGAGATAGGATTAGAAAGTTGCAAAATACGTTGTAACCAGATTATGGATGGTGTTGAATGACATTTTAACATATTTGTATTTATTCTGTTGTTGGCATAGGATGAATAAAAATTCTTTAATGAAGGTGGAAGATAATTAGGATTGATCTTATTCCCTGACACTAGGAGAGATCTCCTGGAGTTAAAAGAGATTGGCAATAACAACTCATGAGGGGTTTTGAACTCTAGGAGTGGAGAATGGGATAGCAATCTACATACACATGAGAGACGGAGTTTCTTATCAACAGGATTCTACACAGAATGATATAAATGATACAAAAAGTTCTTCTCTTGGATAGTAAGATGAATTGAATTCAAGGATTAAGGTCTCATAGCCATTATCAGAGATAATAAAAGCCAGAAGTAGGTTTAAGCTTAAGAAAACATAGAGAATTGAGATAGGACGTGGTGGCACCTGCATATACTCAGAGCATGCGATGCTAAAAACAGGAGGATCACTATGAGTCCAATCTGTGTAGTGAGACCCTGTAGAACCTGTACTAAATACATTAAAAAAAAAAAAAAGAAAGAAAAGGTAATATAAAGAATTGGAAACACTGGCTTGTTTTTAACAAAAAATTTAGAATTCCTTTATAATTCTGGTGGACAAACTTGGCCAACTTGATAGAATTGTTTTGCTTTATAATAGCTTCAGATAATTGAATTTCTTAGATAGTATTTAATATGGCTGGTACCTGAAGTATGTCCTTCTGTGGAAAAGCTTTTTTTTGCCAATATTTCTACTTGAATAAAATTTTATTTTATTTTTGATAAAAATGTAGAAAGATAATCTGTAAGATTAATTTTGAGATTTTGTTAGATTTATTTTACTGATCAAACAGTAAAAATTTGTATTGATTTAAATGTTAATTTTAGTTAATTCATTGATAGCTAGCTTAACATTCTCATTCCCACTTGTACCAACAAGTCCTTTTGCTCTACCTTATATTTTCTGATCTTTGCATTCCAGAATGTTCTAGTTTTGCTTTTGTACTTGCCAGGGAAGCAGTTATTCTAGTGAGCCATTTCCCTGGCTCCTGGTTTTGCTTTTTTGAGACAGCATCTTGCTTTGTATTTCAGGCTGACTTTGAACTGCATAACCCAGGCTGGATTTGAATTCACATCACCATACTTAGCTCAGAGGATTTTGAATAAACTCTTTGTGCATGTCCTTTTCATTGAAGGTTAATTTGATTGAGAGGAAAAGATGAAGTTCTTTGTACAACTCCCTAAAACTCTACAGTTATGATTCTTCATATCACTTCACTTTTAACATCTGTTTCAAGGGTTCTGTGACCACCTTCATATTTAATAAGTTTCCAGAAGAACTCACAGGTCACTGAAATGTGGTTTCATAGCTATGGCTTATTAGGAAAATCTGATTTATAGCATGACCAGCAAGAGAAAAAGAAATTGGACAGAATCTGAAGCAATTCAGTTTCAGCTTTCTATTGTTCTGTTCTCTCGTGGAGACAGGTCCACAGAAAGGATGCAGTTTCCTGCCAGGGAGTCTGTGTTCACATTCAGAATCTAAATGTGTTATTGGGAAAAGTCATGTACACTTCACCTAGGTCTACCACAGCTACCATAACTGCAGATTCTCAGAAGTAACGTGTTTGCCATGAAGCAGAAACATTGTTTATAAACAGTTTTGGCAAAGCTGGCATAACAGAATTCAGTTACTCACATGGGTAAAACAGCCTTATCAAATAAATATTCTGAAAGTCGTGTTTCCAGATGCTATCCAGGGGCCAGGTTACTGACAGCTCCTACTGAAAACTGCAGCCTCAGATCTATAATATTAAATCCTCTGTAAAACTCCCATTCATCTTCTCCATTCCCAAAATACCATATTGCAGCATATTGCTTTAGGGTTTTGACTTTCTTCAATATCATCTTTATCTTAGTGTGGCTTAGATTTGAATTAGATCTTAAGATTTTATTTTATTCTCCTATTATGGCCTAATTGAAGGTCCTAAATATTTGAAGTCGTGATAGAAATGAAAGATCTGCTTTACATAATCTTTAAGAGAATCGAATGGCTTAATTTCAGTAGAAGATATAATTCTAAAATTATCCACACCTGCCCAGTTTAGTGATCATCACAAAAGAAGTGCCAATTTCAAACGTGTTCTTGTTCTGTGACTTTTATAGTTATTTGTGTACGTATGCATAGGTTTTACAGTTAATTATTTCTTTCATTAGTCTAGACTGGCCTTGAGCTTATTATGTCACCCAAGTCCAACTCACAGCGATCCTTGTACCTTGGCCTCCTGATGCTAGAATTATAGGCACATGCGCATCATCACTCTTCAAAGGTTAAATGTTGCTTATTGTTACTTACTGAGATTTTGTATGTTCCTTTCTAAGTTTCTTTTTTTTTTTTTCTTTCTATGTGTTGTTTCTCTTTGAGTGCTACCTATAGATCAGTCAGGGAGCATTTATCAGAGTTATACTCTGAAGAAGCTCAAATAATGGTAAACATTCTTTGTTGGTGGTAATGGAACAGTTTGTTTTTATGACTATGAAGGATGTATAGTAGTACCAAAAGACATTACAGAAAATTAGAACGTGTTTTTATCCAAGATGGAGACTATATGTGTGTGTGTGTGTCTCCATCTTCTTCCAAATGCTTTTAACTAAATAGGAAGAATAATAGAAGTCTTAGCAGTATTATTTGATAACAATATTGGAACCTTAGGGTGATGATATGATAATTTCCCTCCTGTCTAGCTACTTGTAGTTGCCTTTATTGTGATTTAATTTTCTCAGTCTTTGACAACCTCAGGGCTACTTTCAGAATATTTGGTAAGTTGGAAGAATTCATATAAGAAAGAAAATTCTCATTCATCAATGTTGTTCAATGTAGAGATATTCAGATTAATAGAAGAATAACAGAATATGTCACCTAATCTAAAATTCCATTTGTTTTTCTCATTTTAAATTGAGCATTAAGGAAATGCAATATCATAACTTAGCCAGTTCTTCTGTCTTAGAGACCTGTTGCCATTTTTATTTTCAGTGAAATTTTTACTCCTGAGAAAGACAGGATTACAGTTTTTTTCCTAACAGATTGAATGGGTGTATTGTGTTCTTGCTGATCAGAAATTTCTGTTGTAGCTTTAGGATGTTGAATTGGTAAATATTCATAATGTGTGAATACCAAGACATATACTGTATAAACTTAGTCACACAAAATGGCATGTTGTGTGTGTACACATGGGACCTAGAAGAAGATGTTTGACTAAGTTGCTTATGACTGCAGATGACTTTGTTCTTTGCTTCTTGTGTCTTTTCTTTTAATGCACATATGTACTTAAAAAAAAATTATTTTTTTTAAGATTCTCAATGTGTTTATTTTGTTTTATTTTTTTATTTTGGTGGAACCAGGGATTGAACTCAGGCCCTTGCACTTGCCAGGGAAGCCCTTATTCCACTGAACCTGGCCCCCCCAAAAAAAAGATTATGTAAAAATACCATTAAATTTAAGGTTTATACTAATTTTTTGTATTCCTTACTAAAACAACTGTCAGTTAAGTGGTGTTAGCAACTAGAGTGCATTTTAAACACAGTTTTACACTAGAATTATAAGTTTCATGTTATTTTTATGCTGTGTACTGATGAAAACATTGATTATAGTGTTTTTGTTTTTGAAAAGAGTGCTCAATTAGTTACAGGATTTCAACTCTTTAGTCTGTTACATATCTTGGATATATACATTTTCTGCATCACAGCTTAAGCTATAGGATAGAAAAAGAAGAGATAACATGTTCCTCTTCAGAGCCTTTTGTATTAAGTATTATTATTATTATTATTATTATTTATTTATTTTTTTAAATAGTATCCCTTAAAATCTTCTCCACTTTCCCCAGGAGAGAAGGTGTGAGTTTACTATTTCTGTAATTTTTTTTTTTTTTTTTTTTTGACGGAACCGAGGATTGAACTCAGGCCCTTGCGCTTGCCAGGGAAGCACTTATTCCATTGAGCCATCTCCCCAGCCCCTGTATTAAGTATTATTAATTTATCTCTTTCTTTTTTTGGCGGGACCGGGGATTGAACTCAGGCCCTTGTGCTTGCCAGGGAAGCGCTTATTCCACTGAGCCATCTCCCAGGCCCTTAATTTAACTCTTAATAATAAAATTGAGGCTTAGGATAATAATCTGTTATAGTTGACATACTTTGTAAGTGACAAAAATGAATGAATATTTCTTTTCCCTTTTTCTGTCTTAATAACATTATTGATTTATGATTTACCATATTGGATACCCACAAATTAAAGGACAGGTTTCTTTTGGCTTCGCAGTGAGGTGGCTCCAAGGGAGGGTGGCATGGTGGAAAAGAGCTTATAGCGTGGCACATGGAGCAGATAGAGATCCAGGGAGTACGGAAAGTCACACTGCCAGTGATCACCTTCAACCAGGCTGTATCTCCCAACATCACATTTAACTCTGTTTTCATCAGTGGATTGTTTTCCTGTGATCCAACACCTTCCCCAGAGTACCACCTCCAAAGATAAACCATAACAGTCAGTGTTCAACTCAGTGATTTTTAAGGTAAATTTATAGAGTTAAGACAACTATTTTCACAGTTTAGTTTTACAGTGTTTTTATTACCCTAAAAATAAAATTGGTGTCTATTTAATATTAATCTCTTTTCCCCCACTCAAATTCAGATTAAGGTGTGCTCTGTTTTCTGACATTTATTTATTTATTTATTTATTTATTTGGTGCTCAGCAGGCAGGCACTGTGCTGCTCAGCTATATCCCCAGCCCTTGTTTTCTATCTTTAGACTTGTGTTTGCTGGTAGTTTGATACAAGTTGAATCATATAATTTGTAATTCTTCTATATGTCCTTCCTTTTCATGCTTTTAGAGGTTCACCCCATGTTTCTTCAAGTAGACGACCTAATTAAAGATCAGAAATGCCAGTTCCAGTGAGCCTCTCCTTGCCTTACTCCCATTACAGAGTAGCCCTTGGGTAGGAGAGTGTGACCTACATGGCCCTGGTTATCACTGTAGTAATGACTAGCCAGTAAGTACAGTTTAATTTCATTTTCCTATTGGGTCTTATTTTTTAGGAAATGCAGGTATGTTGTAGCATGTATCAGTTCATTTCTTTTTATTGCCAAATAACTTTCCATTACATGATTATAATACATTTTATTTATTCCTTTACCAGTTGGTGAACAGTTGTATTATTTCCAGTTTTGGGCTATTAGGAATAGTGCTATAAGTATTCTTGTACAAATCTTTATGTCAGCCTGTATTTTTATTTCTTGTGAAAAGGCAGGGACCTTTTCACAAAATGACTGCATCATTTTGTGTTCTAGGAACACTGCGGGATGGTTTGGTTTTGTATGCCTCCCAACAGATAGCTGTTTCTGTCTGTGTTTGTGACTAACTATTCTCATCCCTTTGTATGATACATTTTTTTTGTTTGTTTGTTTGTTTTGTTTTCTTACTGAAGGGCAAAATTTTAATTTGGATGACTTTAGTTACTTTTTTAATAGGTGAGTTCTATTTTTAGTTTCATATTTAGAAATTTTACTTTTCCACTTATAAAATTTCCACTTAAAAGTTTGCAATTTCTTTATTAATAGTCCCTATTTGTGTTATGTTATATATTCTTGAGGTTTTTTTGTTTTTGATACTAGAAGTCAAACTCTCAGCCTCATACTTGCCAGGTAGGCATTATACTGCTGAGCTATATCTCCAGCACATTATGTTTACTTTTTTATGGATAAGTTCCTTTAGTTCTTTGTGTGTGTGTATATATATATTTAGTAGAAATTTTTTCTACTAAATCCAAGATCTAGTTTTAGTCAGGTACAGCTTGTGGTAGCTACTGTTTTTGCCTCTTAGTATTGGTTACAGTTCATTTGACTGTAACCAATTTGTAAATTTTTGTTGTTTTTGAACTGCACAATTTACACATTATACTGTGTATCGTAATATCTGTGCATCCTGAATTTATTCATTTTTTCCCCTGCAGAGCCTTATACTATATCCCAGTCTGGGACAGGATCCTTCTGCCTCTGTTGCTTCAGTATTGGGATTTTGATCATGTGCCACACACCGACTGTCTTTGCAGCTTCCTAGAATTTTTTATTTTGCCTGTTTGTATTTATACTCTGAGATTGCAGAGTTAAGTGCTTCGTTAATGATTGTTCATAGGTTGTATCCAAACACTTTGAGCCAGGAGACTTTACACCTTCTGCCGTAGTAGAGTTTATGTGCTTTGGGAGTCACGTTCAAAGTTCTGTACGTTTTTGTTTGCCTCTTTTCTTCTTTGTTGAGCTGTGTCGTATCTCCCTGTGTGTGCATGTAGGTGGAATTTTGCTTATGTTATGTTTTGTTTTGTGGTGCTGGTGAATGTTAGGCAGGTGCTCTACCACTGATCTATACCCTTGTGCCTGGAGACAGATTTTCTGTCAGCCCAGGCATGTTTGGCAAGCTTGTTCTTGCTCAGATTTCCCTCCCCATTACTCTCAGCTTCCCAGTTAGCTGGCATTTTGTAATGAGCGTGAGGCATTTCGGGTCTTACCTATACATATGTGCAGCCTTCTTCTCAGCCAGAGTTGTGTGAATGGCTAGGTACTTTTTCAGGATTTGTAGAGATTATTAAATCCTTCCATGGCTGTCCTGTTTAGGATCTCCCTGTTTAATTTCTACCTAGTCAGATTTATGTCTTGCTCCAATGGCCGCAGACTTAAAGGGCTGCGTATTTTCCTTTTTTCTCTTTGCTGTAAGTGTCCTTCCCTGTATTCCAAATCAAAGCCTTCCCCTTTTGGCAGTGAATCTGCTGGTTTTTAATTTGATGGAGCTTGTGCATTTGGGGAGCTGGGGTAGGAGATGCAGCTTTCTCTGGTAAGATGCACCATATATACCACTCTTATCAAGAAGTTGTGTTGTTGAACATGACTAAAATCTTGCTTCCTTCTTTTGATTGCATTAAGAGACAAAAATAGTTTTTAATGGTTTTATGCAGCTTTATATTTGTTTTCTGAGGGCAGATTTTGTATTTCTCTGGAAGCAGAGCTTGGATTTTAGATTTCAGTTCCAAGTGTTTTTTTCTCTTAATTCATGCTTTGTGGGGATAGAGTTTTTTAAAAAAATAAGACGACAAAGGGGATTGATTTAAGACTTTTAACTCTGTGTATAGATAGATTTGCAAGTGCATACTGAGGTTAATTAAAGACTTTGGTGGCTCTTGTAGAGAGTGGATTTTTTTGTTTTTTTGTTTCTTTAGAGTAAGTCAGCTGTTGTCGATGTTGATGACTTAAGTAAGCTAAAGTGTAGTGTTCTTCACTTACAGCAATTTCATAGAACATGTTTTGAGTGTGATTACTGTATAGCTAAGGAAATACTTTCTCAGAAATACTTTCTTAGTTCAGACCTGAGAAGCTTGTGTCTGGTAGGGATGATACCTGAGCCCATTCCTTCTGGCTTCCTCTTGTTCTTTACACTCTAGATGACTGTTTCCCTACCATATCATAATTAGTAGCAGATTCTTTGATGATCTTAGTATATTTATTTAGGTAGTTCTTGAGGTTAGACTAATTTCATGACAGTCTTCCTGAATTTTTTTTTTTTTTTTTTTTTTTTTTTTTTTTT